>CM067359.1:113279372-113284372 GCA_034401795.1 Chaetoderma sp. LZ-2023a
ATCTATTAATATACTTCATATTATTATAGCGACAGGCTTCCATGGACATTTTTGTCAGCATTTCGCTGTATTATTATAACCACGTTTTAAAAAAGCGTCGTGGACATTGTAATCGTCTCGATCCATATGTCCGACTGTCTGTCCGTCCGTCCAGCACGCTATCTCCTCCCAAACCATTGGGTGGAATTACATCAAATTTGGTATGTTGGTTACCCATATGATTTCGCTTTTCAAGACGATATTGATATTTGACTTCGTCCCCAGCGGACATGCCATGGGTCAAAAGGTCAAATCAGTTGTAACGCAACTCCTCTGAAATCATTTGATGGAACTCAACCAAATTTGATATCTGAGTTACCCATATGAATGTGGAGTACAAGACCCCATATAGATTTGGCTCCGCCACCAGGGGATGGGGTAGGGGTGAAATGGTCAAATTTTAACCTTATGAAATTGATTGTAATGCATCTCCTCCGAAACCGTTAGACATAATTAAACCAAATGTACCAATGTGGAGTACATGAGCACATTTACATTTGGCCCGGCCCCCACGGGTGGGTGGGAGTCAAATGGTAAAAAAAATGATTGTAAGGTCACTCCTCTAATACTGTTGGACGGAATTCAACCAAATTGAGTATGTCAGTTACCCTTATCAATGTCGAGTGGATGAGCACATGTATATGCGTCCCTGTCCCCATGGGGTGGAGGATAGTGACAAAAGGTTATGAAATTGATTGTAATGCAACTCCTCTGAAATATGTTGACAGAACTCAACTAAATTTGATATGTGAGTTACCCATATGTTTGCAGAGTGCACGAGGCCATTGATATGTGGCTCCGCCCCCAGCGGGCGGGAGAGGGGTCAACAGGTCAAATTTTTAACCTGCGGAAATTGATTGTAACGCATCTCCTCTGAAACCATTGGACGGAATTCAACCAAATTTGGTACGTGAATGCCTGAGATCCAATATTAATTGATGGATGGATACATTCCTAAAGATACACCGCTCATTCTAGATAAGCTCCATCCACGTTTACACGTGTCGGAATAGATTTGAAACGTTGAAACGTGAATTCCCAGAGTCTAAGTTTGAAGGTAACTATACAGTTAGGATGGTGAATATTTTGAAGACAATTTGACTGTAGGCTATTGGTGCGTATACAGAGTCAAATTAGTTTCAAAATAGTCAACATAATATTTATTAAGATGTAAATTCACCACCGGCATATAATTCGTATACTGTCTTGATTAATTGTTACATTATGATTGTCACGGTGGCTAACAAGTGGTGCATTTGCTTGTGATGTCATATACATGAGTGACAGATCAGATCATTATATGCCTCGTATATCAGAATGATATGATTCATTTCCACCCCTGCCTTAGAATGCAATAGAAAGAAAAGGCCGACAATTATGCATCTGGTTTAAAACAATCATTGAATATGTTAGCCACAGGATATCCTACATAGAGATGTCGAAAATTCTCCCGATCAACTGCAGACCAGACCACACAATCAAATAGCTCTGGGCCCCAAGTAGGTTTGTGCCGGCTCTGTTTTGACTGGAGTTTAATAATTTCTTGATAGACTGAATTATCGAACAATCTAGTTAAGGTGATATATAAATAAGAGTCTCATGGTGCATTGAACATACACAGAAAAATGCTTCAGTCTAGGGGCAGATGTATATAAACTGTAAGAAGATATTCGAAACTGATTGATTGGGATTCACAACGGTCTATACAGTCAACTTGTAACAACGCACCGATATCCTAGTGAGAAAATAATTGCGTCAACATTGACTTTGCTATATTGTTGCACTGCATATGACATGCGCTGTGCTATTGAATAGCACTCTTCTCACATGCATTTAGTACACGCCGCCATCTACAAATAAGTCTATGAATCTAACAACGATACCAGTAAAATCAATATGTGTGTAAGCACCGACGTCCGATCTAGAGCGAGAGTCAGAAAGAGAGAAATCTGTGATACTATGCGACCAAACTGCATCAAAAGCGGCAATTGTGGACAGACCGATCGGCGAAGAACACCGAGTAGAATATTCTGACGCGGGTAGTCTGATCGCTTCATTACACCGATAGAACACACTGTTTATGTGACGTCGTTTCTGTACACACCGATACTTCAAGATATCTACTGGGTATAGCCACAAAGCAATATGGCAATGCCAAAGGTTCACTGATGGAAGTGTACTTGTGTGATTCAAATTGCAGTCGACACTGCTTATAACGAGCCTCGTGTGTGCAATTAAACTGTGGCTAATTACATATGCTTACTTAAAATAATGGGGGCTTATAGTTGTTTTACCGTCAGACAAGTCACGCATTTAACCACGCGTGTGTCAACATGTAATGGTAGGTTGGCCAAAAATCATCTGCCGTGGTCTTGAGGAATGCCAATTTGCAGGCCAAGAGTGAGCTATTTTTTTAGAATTTTACATTGGAGTAACTAGCTCTTCTAGCGAGCCAGTCATTCCTGTGGTAAATTAAAACAATAAAGTGTCCATACGGCCTGCAAATAGACACTATCTAACATCGTTGCTCATTAATCCAGAAAATAATGGCTAAGCCGGCACAATGTTGGTCTTGAAATTTACACAAAAAAATGTATTCCTTTCACATGCAAATGTTTACTCTCCAACAAGCCGCATTTTGAGCGCATTGAGGCGCGGTTGACACATAGATGGTTAACGAACAACACTCCTCTAGACACAGAATCAGATTTATGTATCGCTTTAGATATGTTTGGTTCTAGATAGAGAGATGCCTAAGTACATATATACTGTATCGTGCTAGGTATGTCCAACTGCATTGCTGTAGAACTATTAGTAACATCATATTGTACTGTAAGCTATGACTCGATAACGCCTATAAAGGAATTACGATGTAGGATAAAATAATATGCCCTTTTATACTCCTTGTTTTTCTTAGTAAGAATCTGTTTATCTCGTGCTAACTTAACTTTATTGACTTGTTTGGTGATTGGTGGAAGAATGGATGAATGAGCCGATGGAAATATATATGACCGGATGGATGGATGAGCGTGGAAATGGTGGTTTTATTTGCATAGTGTGAATGAAGACATCAGTCAATTTGCATGGACGTGTGGAGGAATGGATACATGGCTTTGAGCAAATGTGTGGGTGTGTGACGAGTGAATGTAGCCCCATCGCATTCCTGAAAAATCTATGTGTATAACAGATGCAATCTTCGAATAGTATGCATTTGGCTAGTAACTACTCAGACATGCTGCACGCTGTTATGTACGCGAGACACTTTATGTACTATGAAAAAATGCATAACTCTGAAACATGTTCATCAAATCGGAGATACCATATAAGCGTAGTCGATCTGTCTAAGCGCATCCGGCGGATTCATTGCCTCTTAATGGCCCCATTATGACCTCCCCTTTATTAATTCCACGCTGTAGCATCAAAGATAGTTAAATTGGCGAGCCAACACAGTAAATGCCAATTATACTCGATTATACGGCACCAATTGCGATGTATCCGTTAGCGGTAATTTGGAAATGGCAATCGCGGTTTTTTTTATTCAGCTGCGTTGTTAAGTTCTCTTTCAGGTTTTTATGCACTGCTCATATGGATACTACCGCATTATCACCGCCCATTGACATACGCTATGCTTAACTTGACAGCCGGCCATGGAGTGATCAGATCTGTCACACAATTATATGAGGCCATAATCAATTGCGTCACACTGGAAGCGCCACAATCATAATGTGTAATGAATGGCGTATCTAGCGTCGTCATGAGCATTAGGCAGTAACAGCACCCAGTCAAATTAGTTTCAAAATAGTATTGCCTGTATTATTACCTTGAAATTGGTATTCTGGGAATTCAGTGTTCAAAGTATTTAATCGATACCACGCGCAAAACGTTGGCAAAACTTCGCTAGGAATGTTCGCGACATATCTAGAAATACATCTCTGTATGATGATTCCAATAGTTTATCCATCAAGCAGATGGCGTCATAATCAATTAGGTCATGAGTGCGTAGGTAAGTTCGTCAGCGGCAGCAACACCTCCCAGCCAAATTGCTCGTATTGGGATCGATCGATACGTGCATTCCCTGACTAGTAATTTCCATAAAACTATACAGGTAAGCTGTTTTACATTTTGAAATTAATTTAACTGTGCTGCCTATGGCAGCAACAGCACCGAGTCAAATTAGTTTCAAAATATGCAACAGCATGTTTATTGAATTGGAAAGCATACAATTCGTACAACAAATATGCCTTCGTGACGCACTTATCTACGTCATCCATTACGGCATTGCTTATGACGTCATCCTACACATCATGTAGTTGATTATGACGTCGTATGATGGATGAATAAACAGGAAGGTTCATTGGCATTATGGGAAGATAGTGTTAAACGTGTTAAAATCGGTTCCATCACACATACGGCGTGAGTAGGGTTTACCTAGACATGGACTATAGCATAGCTAAAAACGCCCCATTCGTAAATTTGCAAACAATTATAATTTGAAAGGTTTTAGATAAGCTGTTCACAGCGCATGCCGTTCAAAATTCAACCAGGCACAATAGCGTCTGGAGTTATAGTTATCTCATGGTAGACGTATATTTGAAAGATTTGGCTCGTCTCTAATGCCTTAGTGAATACTCCAATACACAGTTATGTTACATTCGACCGCACCTGCGGTAATGCCATGTTAATGAAGACCCGTTTGCTCTCCCATCAACGCAACTGTTATATGAAAATAAATAACATTGAATCGTGAAATACCAAAGGCAAACACACATTCACGTTTGTAAGTTAACAGTTGATATTCTTTAACAGATACACCCCACACTCACACCTCATCCCGTTCCGGCCAAACTTCACACGGCTCTAATTATGGAAAAGCATTTAATGAGACTGACAGGGTCATATGACGTGGCGACAATTTATTGTGAATAATTATAGTGTCACCATCAGCCACCATCCTCGTCTGG
>CM067359.1:113289372-113594372 GCA_034401795.1 Chaetoderma sp. LZ-2023a
TCGCTATAACCACTTAGAGAGGGGATAACCAACTAGTAAACCTTCTAGACGTTCACATGTGCCTTTCAAATTATAATCAAACGAGTTTATAACGGACCTCGTGTTTACCATTAAACAGCGCTCAATAAGTAGACGTGATTGTTTAATATATTTTGCTCATGATGAATAGATTTAGTGCCAGAATGACAGCCATGCTTACGACGACCGATCTTAAAGATCTACCATCTAACGTAGCTTGGACACACACACAGACTTGCAGCGATCAAACTACCTAGATACATAAATCCAGGTGTGTGCTTAGATTATCTAACGGCGTTAGGTGTGCGCGGTTGCGACCGTGCGTGCGTGCCTGTGTGCGTGCGTTCGTGTGTGGGTTTATTACCGAGATCGTATTTTAGTGTACGATATGAATTGCGAAATCGTGTTAAGGAACTGCTAAAAGATGAGAGAATACATTTTAATATTATAATTATTAAGATACTTTCTTTGACTGCAAAATATAATAAGTGCGACAATAATAAGTGTTTTCTTAGCGATTCTAGATTTGCGTGCATCATGTTACAATGCACTTTGCAAACTGATTGTCTTCCTTGACTATTCTTAGAAAATACGTATTGATTTGGGAAATGAGGGCGCAAGGCCTAACATCCCCGAGTTTGATAGGAAAACACCCTCATGACACCCCTCCCACTGGCTGGCCATCGGCTCCGAAATCAAATATACATAAAAATCACGTCGGCTTATTGCGAACCGGTCTGGAAATACATGTACTTATGTCTGATAGATAGAAATATCGAAATCTAGTTAGAAGATTACGCGTTAATTTACGCTATTCTCTCATTCCCGGCTGGACCGAATACACAGAAACCTCCCTGATGGCGCGGCGTATTGATCCAGTTAAGGACTAATCCCGGGATGTATTGGCCCAGTAATAGTCCAGTGCTGGCCCCATAAGATGCGTTATCAGGGTGGTGTCTAACAAGCTAAGTTCGACAGGTTGACTGGTATTAGCTGTTCTTGAAGCAGCGTGCTAAATAACCTACAAGGCAGCAATGCCAGATATCGTGTAAGTAATTACAATTTGTCAACATTTATCTGGCTAAATGGTGACACTGGATATGGACTGTATTGGGCTTTTGGACAATCACGCTACACGCGTGCGCTTTATACACGCAGACATGAACAAGTATTTCTACGAGTCTCACGACGTTGCCATTATAATCAATACATATCTAGCTACCAGCCTCCGTGTGAGAGAGAGACGTGTGATACGATGAGACCCGACTGCCAATGGTATAAAGCATTCCCAGCAGTAATTGTGAGGACACTCAGTGGTGAAGAACGCCACGGAGCGGATTGTAACGCGGAGGACAACATTGTAGTCTGGGTTATCGCTTCATTACACTGATCGAACACACTGGTTAATAGACGTTGTTATTGTGCGCAGTGATGATATACTTAGATGTCTACTAGATATAACAACGGATCGATGATGGACATGTCAAAAATCTAATATACATTTATAGAGGTGTACCTGCGCGATTAAATGGAGGATTCCAGTTCATCTATCAATCACATGACGTATTACTCAACTGCGTGACGCGTAGGATGGCGTCATAATCAATTAAGTCATGAATAACTCTATTTATTCTGTCTTAAACGCTTAATAGGTAGCCAGGTTGTACAATGTGTATGTCTTTACTATGTAATATGCATGCGGTTGAATATTTTTTAAACTGATTTAACTGGGCATTGTTGCTGCCACAGGGAGCAACAACAACCAGTTAAATTTGTTTCAAAATATTCAACAACTTACCCGTATGGATTTTCTAGAAATTGAAATACAGAGAGTGCAGGGATCGATCCAACACCACACGGGTAACTCGTGGGTGGAATTTAGCTAAAGATAGGCAGGTCATAGCTAAAACTGGATTCCTCAATTTATCACCAAACCAGTATGAAAAGGACCTGGTCTGTATCATCAGACAAATGCGGTGGCCAGTACATAGATGCAGCCATTTTATGCAACTTTTTGGATACTTTGATTAGCGTTTCGCGGCACTCGATGAGCGTTCTCATGACCACACATCTTAAAATGCCAACATGTTTTGTTCATACTATCAGGTCTACTTTATAACCAGCTTTAGCTGTAGATAGAGTAATGATTAGCTACATAACGACAGACGGTTTTTCTAACTGTTGAGGTATCTGTCCTATAACTGGAATCATCTGCTTGTGAGCGTTGTTGTAAACTGTGTAATGGTAGGCTTGTGCGTGTATTGCTCTGAATGATCACGATCTAGTGTGTAAAAATAATAGTGATTACTCGATTAATAAATTTGGGTAAAAATTAAAAAGACACTAACAAATATCAATGACGAGAGTTGTAAAGATTTTTTTAGAAATGTTCATTTGCAGGCTAGGAGAAGACTATGTTTGTATCACTGGAATACGTGGCTCGATTCTCAAAAATAGTCTTCTCTTGACCTGGAAATGGACATTCACTGATCAAAATGTCAATTTGCATGACAGATTGTATTAAAGAGTAATTGAAAGATACATTTTGAAATATGTTATGCAACAAATAATATTCATAAGTATTCAATTATTTAATTTTCAATCATATAATTTCACGATTTAAAACTTAATTTACGCGATTTTAGAATCACTCAGTTAATCATGTAGACCTATGTAAAGAAAATATTAGATTAAAGGGATGCTAATCTCATCTCAAATCTTGTAGTGTACTGATAGATTATGGCTTTTAGATTTCATACCAACATATCCTGTCACATTCCCTTATCTACATCAAAAGTATCGTCTTTGTAATAGCAGGTAAATGTTCAACAGTGATCGCCGCCATTTTATCTTCTCAAGCGGTAGTGCGTGATGTCATGTAAGTACCAATGCATTACGTTTTTTATTATGCACTAGTCATCTTGTTGAATATTTTGAAACTAATTTGACTGTAAGTTGATGCTGCCCAAGGCAGAAACTACTGCCAGTCAAATTAGTTTCAAAATATTCAACAGCTTACCTGTATGGTTGACCATTTTGTCAAACTATAGATTGCGCCCCTATGACTGCGCATATATACCGAGGCAGACACGCTAGGCTTTTTCTGACTGGTTGAAAAGTAACTATTGACAGCCATGATGAGGTGGAGAAATGTACCATCATTTGGCTACTATAAGTCTGAATATCTGTCTTTAGTGGCATGATAAAAAAAGCTTAAAATTAGGTTTGTAAGTGGCATATTAGATCATTTAAATAGCTAACAAGAGATGGGGTCGGTTATCCTTTAATAACGTAATCTTACTTATTAATCAGTGAGTGCATCCGGGTAGGATTGCATGCATCTGGGATTACTCTATTTGTGTCGTGTATGCCCATTCAATCAAGCTATAGAGTGTGATATTATTGTGTGTGGATTAAGAGATCGTCGCCGTATAATCTCGCTAATCGGATATCAGACTGCCGTCAGTTTTTTTATCAGACCAAGAGTAAGTATCATTGACTAAACAATTCGCGTATTCGCTATTTAGTTATTTCGAGTTATTTCTAAATCAATTTACAAGAGGAAGCGTTCTTCAAATAACGGTTTGATTGACAAGAAAATAAATACCCCTGATATTGAGATTCAATTTTGTTAAGTTTTCCCGTTTGTAACCCACCACTTAATGGAGGATTCAAGTTTTCCCATCCATCATATGACGCCATAATCAATTACGCGACATGTAGGCGGATGTCATAATCAAACACGTCATGAATTACGTAGATACGTTCGTCCCGAGCGCTTTAATTGATGGTGGACTAAGAATTGTTGCACGAATTGTATGTCTACTATTTAACAAACACGATGTTGAATATTTTGATACTAATAAATAGGCCATAGGCAGCAACAGCACCGAGTTAAATTAGTTTCAAAATATGCAACAGGTTACATGTATAGTTTTCTGGACATTGCTAGTCATGGAGGTAAGAGACAAATAAACCTCTTCGCCTCAAAGGTCTATAGAGGGATCACTTTCTAGATACGTTCCTCCCGCGTTTTCTGAGTGATGGAATCAGATTGAAACTTTAAAACCTAAATTCCCAAAACCTAAATACCAAGGTAGCTATTCAGGTAAGCTGTTGAATATTTTTACCACTAATTTGGACGGGGTGGGGTATGTGTTGCTGGGTCCTATGGCTATAGTTGCAAAAGCTTCCAACCAGATTAGTTTTAACATGTTCAACAGTATGTTTACTAAATTGTAAATTCATGAAAAACATATTTGTACTCTTCGTGATTGAGTTTTCTATTTTCTTAACGAGGCTACGGCATATTGATTGTGTTATCAAATAACGTGTTACTTATTTAATGGCTGAATGTGGTTTTAACTATGCCCCGCCCAAGTCTCGCTAAGCTCCACACACGCATTGCCCGTATTGGGATAGCTCGATCCCTGCATAACCTGAATTTCAATTTCCAGGAAACTATCTAGGAAAGCTGTAGAATATATTAAAACTAATTTGACTCTGTGCTGTTACTGCCTTAGTTTTTCTTCAATTGAGTGCCGTTACATTATAACGTCATCGACGTTTAGAATGATTGTGGAATTGCCTATTTAACTATCGTTTATGCGACGAGGCTGAAACGAATACTAATCATGTCATAATGGGGTCATTAAGAGGCAATGAATTAGGGGGATATGCTTAGACAGATCGATTATCTGTACGCGCTATCTATGATTCTAATGGAAATGCTTCCGCGTTATTGCACTTCATCACAGCTCGTCAACCCTTTAACACTCTTATCAGCCAAAAACGGCTGCGGCAGCGGTCTTAAGAAATGTCAATTTGCATACCAAGAGAAGCCCTTTTTTTTAATTTACCACTGGAATAACTGGCTCGATAACCGGGACAGTCGTTCCAGTCGTAAATTTTCAAAAAATAGTCTGCTCTTGGTCTGCAAATGAACATTTTCTATGAGAAATTTGAAATTTCCTTGAACAAAGTCGAGGGTTAAAAGGTTATTGTGTGTTGCGTGGTTAACTACATGCGACAGGCCTGGATTCATATTATCCAAAAGCGTGCGTTGATAGCTCTATAGAGAAATCGGTACATTTCTTTATTACAAGTTTTAGGTTTACATTATGTATTTTTTCAAGTAACCTGTGAGAGGCTTTGCCTATCGCTTACACCTACAGGTTCATTTTTTCAATGGACGAATCCAGTTTTAGCTATGCCCGCCCACTTTTATAGAGGTACGCTGTTGACTACTTTGAAACTAATTTGATTGGGTGCGGTTACTGCCTATGCAAGCAACAGCGCCCGGTAAAATTAGGTTCAAAATAGTCCACATTATGCATATTAACTAGTGCATAGATATATAAGAGGAAAGCGAGAGTGGAGAGAGAGAGAGAGAGAGAGAGAGAGAGAGAGAGAGAGAGAGAGAGAGAGAGAGAGAGAGATAGAGAGAGAGAGAGAGAGAGAAGAGAGAAAGAGAGAGAGAGAGAGAAGAGAGCGAGGGAGGGAGGGAGAGAGGTGGGAGGGAGGGGGGGGAGGGAGAGAGAGAAAGAGAGAGAGAGAGAGAGAGAGAGAGAGAGAGAGAAAGAGAGGGAGAGAGACAGAGGGAGATGGAGAGGGGGGTGGAGGGAGGGAGGGATGCATGGCGGCCGGGCGGGCGGGCGGATGGGCGGGCGGAAGGAGGGAGGGAGGGTGGGGAGTGTGAGGGAGGGAGGGAGAGAGAGAGACGCGTACATACACGCGCACGCATACATACAAAGAGTGAAAGAGTGTGCAGTGAAATGTTAATGTTAACGCTTGATTCTTTAGAAATTTTCAGACAAATAATTAATGATAATTTAGTAAAACAGATCAATGAGTAGCACTTCTTTATTTCGTTATTCTGCAGGTCTCTCGATGCGCGTGCTGTGTAAGACCACCGCAGTTCTCTGCTTTATCTGATCCTATCCAGAGGGCGCCGTATTTCCTTCAATACATGGAGTCTCTTCCATGGCTAAAGCGAGTTTTCTATTCAATGTCACCACGCAATTTCCTCTCTTGACGACAAGCAGGAATTACTCCGGGAGCATTTACTCCGTCAGAGAAACCACATCCGTCAACTTCCTGGAGCGCGTGCCGGCATGGAAATCAGCAATTGAACAGTGGAAATGGGCGTGGTCATTGCATATCATCTGCATTAGCGGACTGTTCTTCTCTGTTGCTCTCTATTGTTGTTTTGCGTTAGTTCTTTGCATTCTGAAGTGGAAATTAAACAAGTGTATCATATATGTCCTAATAATGGTGCTTCTAATGTGCATCATACGCGGAGTATACTATTCCATTGACCCATACGGATACAAGGGTGTGTTTTCTAGGTTTCTAAACGGATTCGTTTATCAAATCGCATGCCCTTTTCTCGCCGGTGCATTTGCACTGCTACAGATTATGGTGCTACGTTTGACAAAGTTGGATATTGGCCAGAATCGTCTTCAGAAGACGTCGTGTATTTTCTCTGTGATAACTGTTCATTGTGTGGTTACCTTAGTCGTGGAATTGACCATTTCATGGAACAATCATACAAAGGCATTGGTATTGCTAAGTCACGGATATTTCATCGTTTGGACGATTTTGCTCTGCGTCAGTTTTATCTATAATGGTTTCAAGTTAACCCATTACACGACTGAGGCACAAAAAGCTTTAAAAGAATTAATAGCGTTTTCTCACGCAAAGAAACATTTAGACATAACGGGTGTTTCTGGTTTGCCATCGCCTGGTGGCTCAGGCAGCGGGAGTAGTATGCCTCGACCAAACGTGCAGCGACTGACGAAACCAATGCTTAAACTTACAAATGAAGAACATAAGACATATAGTATCGTAAGTAATTCAGAATCTACAGGAACTGGCTCAGATTCTTGCTCACAAAACATGTTGCATTTGTCATCTGAACGGGAGAGTTCTTCTGATGGCAAATATGCCGTACCGACCAGCAAACATAAGATCAAATCCAGGCGTATATATGTCCGGAGTCCCAGAAACTCTGTCACTATGGGTCGCATTGTGAGTTGCGAGCCTCTTAATGAGCCAATTATAAAACGTTCAGTTACCAGTGCCTCAACTCCGGCCATGATTTGGCATAGATTATCCAGGATCTTCCAGAGAGACAACAGTACAAAAGACAACACTGCAGATATAATACACGATCTGCGTTCATTCAGATTTACAGAGCTGGCTCGTAATGACATATATTTATGTGAAAATAATTGTACTACATCATCGATTGTAAGTGACAATATATACAAGACCTCATCATTTGTTGAATCAGCGACAAAGGAATCGCTATTATGTGAAGACACTTGTGAAGATGTGTCATATACGAAGACGTCAGAATATCCCATCGAGAAACCAACTAGTGATGTGGACGATTACGTTTCCTTGCGGGGAGCGTCTATTGATACGTCTTGTATTGACAATGGATACATGGCGGATACGGAATTACAATTTGTCAAACGCAAAGGAAAACGCACCAAACGGTTACCATTTTCTTCAAATCCAGTTCTTCAACCAGAACTGGATGATCAATTTGAATTACCGAGCGAGAACTGTTCAGTGCCTTCTTTGGAGCTACCGAACCACCCATCAACATTGAGCCTGTGCAGAATTCGGCAAAGTAAAATGCTTCAACGAGTCATCGGTTCCACATATGTTGCAACGTTTTTTGGTTTTGTTGTCTGCCTCTTGCACCTGTACTCGGTTTTCGGGAGCTATGGAATTCTAGGATTAGACTCTCAACCGGAAGCTTGGCCGTGGATAGTTTTTCAAACATTCAAAAGGTAAAATGTATAAATAAATGCCACATCTGAACACTAAATTTACAAATCGCTGACCCACTTCTAATAGTCTATCGTTATTTGATGTACCCTTTTTGACTGAGAAGTTTTTATATTGCCCACGATGTTACACACTTGCGGCGCTCCAAACAACAACTGGTTGCTTGCTTCTGTGTTATCCACGTTTTGGTAGATTATTCCTCGAACCGTCAAATTATGAATGTATTACCTTCGAGTTAGTGAATGCTTTAGATAAACTTCCAATCCTTCATTCCACCCGCATCTCCCATCCCCGAAACTGATATGTTCTACACTGTTGATGCACCAGTATCTCGACTGGTTAAGCGAATGTGTGACTGCAATATATTGTAATAGTTGTTTGAGATGACAGCGTTCATATTAGTGTTAAGTAGACGCAATTGGCAAGGACAGCGCATCGCTTTAATAAAATAGATTCAGGAACATCCTGCCATTTGAGCCACCTCCGGGGTTGACTGTGAGTTGATCCTATCAGAACATCAGTAAACACGGACGCAGCTACGCAGACATTGTGTGAGCGTGGCGAATGCAAATGCGTATGTCACTGGCCATGCCCAATCACTGGGCCATTCACAAGATTAGTATTGCCATGTTATGTAAATCCGAAGCTACCAAACGATCAGAGATCCTAAATGCCCTACCCCAGCATGGATTTATTAACTATAGACTGTGACTAGTTACACTGCTATAGGCAGAAGACACCATAAGTACAAGGACATGCGTATGCATATTTTGCAGAGTTAGAGACCAGTATGTCTTCTCCACAGGCTGATACCGCCCCCTCTCTCTCTCTCTCTCTCGCTCGCGCTCTCTCTCTCTCTCTCTCTCTCTCTCGCTCTCTCTCTCTCTCCCTCACTCTGTCGCTGTTTACATGCTACCTCGTCGCTTCCCTTTCATCCGTATTGGAGCACTAAACCAGACCAAACTCCTGTATTTACGCTTGGGCTTCCACCATAGGTGGTGTACGCAGATTATGGCGACTTCATAGCTGAGGAAAGGACGGCTCTGGACGATCTTCTCCCTGAAGCTGCATAACAGCTTAAGAATAGGAATCTCTTCATGAACGATGGCATTACATAGTTTACTTATACACAACTATCAATGGCAACCGAAGTCTCCCATAAAGGCATCTCGGGGTCGGGGGAGAGCAAGTTCCTCAGATCGGCGATCTGCATCTTATCCGACATGTTGCATCATGGGAAACATAGCGTTCCCGTTTGTTGGGAAACTGGATCCGTGGATTAAGCGTCGCTATGACGAAAGTACACTTTTCAGGCGCTAACTGTGTATGCCAATTCTTAAATCGCTTAACCCTACAACTGCAAACATGGCTGTATTACTTAATGGCTCACATCACTAAGGGAACAGCATAATCTACAATAGCAGTGTATATACCACTGGCGGGCAATCGATTCCACAACTGACGTCAGCACCTAGCATCATATGCCACAATCATGTCCACCAGACCAACGCTGCAAGATTTTTGTGGTCTTGCTCTGATCGAAGCGGTTGTGTGCTCTGATGCTACACGCTGTCGCTAGTTCCGGTTTCAATTTCTTGTCAATATTAATATACCCTAATGCCACGAACACCTGTATAACTGGTATACACCATGTGCATAAATATGTCCGCACTCCATTGGGAGTGAGATGGTCTACGTTTGGCCATGTCCTATTAGTTGCTCTAGAAATACATGTGCAGAAAGTCTTGAAATTATCTGTACTCGGAGCCAACACATACAAGGACCGCATCGGATGACGCAGTGTAAATATGCTAAACACGCTACATTCCGATGCAAACTATGCAGGACTGAGTACACTGAGAAAGAAGAACATGCGGGACATAAACAATCTGGCTGTATATAAGAAACGGCAGCCAAAGATGTAGAATGATTGATTGCAATTGCAGTTTTCAAACAGCAGCAGCCGCAGAACCCAGCGCAGCATCATGATATTTCAAATGCGCTCGAATATATCCTGTTAGATATCCCTAAATCCACAATCTTAGAAGAATATGTGTCAGTTATATTATATATCATTGTCCAGTAATGTCGAGATCGCTGTCGACAAAACTATATACGAGTCCCAACAATCGTCATTTATCTACAGACACTGCATGCACAAATATTTCAAGATATACGTTCCATTAAATATCACCAGCGATGAGAATAGTTAGATCCGATATGCCACTCACGTATATAACACCATAATGAACTACGTCCCAATAAAAATGTTTAACGAATGACGTATATCGGTCCATCATGAACATTGAATAGTCTGTCAAGTGTATGAATTGTATGTATGTATGATTACTGTATTCTGCGGCTGTAGTAGTAGAAACATCCTACAGCTGCAATCAGCCCTTCTTCGCTTTTGCCCACTGTGTCTTGTGCAATAGAGCTGGCCATTTCTAGCTATTATCCGCCCATCTCTCGATAAGTTCCGCCCATGTGATACTGTTTAACTATTCACCAGAATGTTTATTAAATAGTATGCATGTATGTATGATTACTGTATTCTGCGGCTGCAATCAGTACTTCTTCGCTTTTGCCCACTGTGTCTTGTCCTCAGCCAACATCCATAGCTTCCTCAGGTCCATTCTTGACTTGAGTGTATCTAATTCTGCGTTCTTGAGGTCACCTCGTAGCATGCTTAGCAGAATATGCAATGAAGTCCACTGATGTCTCTGTATCTGCTAGCTCCGAGTAGAGCGAATTCCAAGGCTCTCTGTGCTCGTGTGTCTTCTGGCATCCTTAGCAAATGGCCAAACATGGACCATCTTTAACTGGGCGACTTTTACAAACAGCGGCGGCGTATTACATATCTTGTATAGTGCATCGATGGAAAGTGTATGTATTTACATTTTAATAAAGATTATGTTGAATATTTTGAAACTAATTTGACTGGGGTGTTTTAGGGTATTAGTATTGCCGTTCAGGCTAACCCATCTCGTAAACAAATAAGAACACAATGGCATATCTTATGCAAATAAGCAGCGCGGATATCATGATCGTTGCCTTGAACTATGTACCTTGAGCCCGTTAGAGAAAGGTTAGGTAGCCGTGGTAGGCTGCGTAGATAATGCAGACAGGATTCAAGGGTAGTACCATTTAAGACAAACTTAATTTATTGTGACGAGTTTTCGCACATGCATGATTAAGCGCACTTATGCGCGAAAGCTCGTTAAAATAAACTAAGTTAGTCTTAAAATGGACTACATTTGACCCTGATTTTATTGATACCTTTAATATCACTAAGCAACAGGAATGTTACCTATAAGCTTACACTTATTGTAAGTCTGCATGGCCTGTATGAATGGATCTGAAGGATTTCAATGTATTGTGGACGTTACTGATGATTATATGTGCAGAAGTATTATTATTATTATTATTATTATTATTAGTAGTAGTAGTAGTAGTAGTAGTAGTAGTAGTAGTAGTAGTAGTGGTGGTAGTAGTAGTAGTAGTAGTAGTAGTAGTAGTAGTAGTAGTAGTAGTAGTAGTAGTAGTAGTAGCAGTAGTAGTAGTAGTAGTAGCAGTAGCAGTATTATTATTATTATTATTATTATTATTATTATTATTATTATTATTATTATTATTATTATTATCATCATTATTATTATTATTTTTATTATTATTATTATTATTATTATTATTATTAGTAGTAGTAGTATTATTATTATTATTATTATTATTATTATTATTATTATTATTATTATTATTATTATTATTATTATTATTTCAGACTGACTGAAGCTGGAATGATGCTGGCCGTAGTGGCGGGTACCTTCACCGTCATCCGTTATCGACAGCAGAGATTGCTTGTTAGAAGAAACAAGCTGAAGAATGCAGCTTTAAAACAACAGAATATAGTGACATAATGATAATTGTCAAGTTACATAGAGTTCGTCTGATGTACCAACACCAACGCACGAATTTCTAAATACAGTACGTATCTGTCATGGGGGAGACCAATTCTCTTCATACACACTTCATGATAACGAGACAGAACTTTACATATTACAAAACCTAATTATGTCTAAAGCTGGCTCTACCACTGTATAGACCACACATTATACAGCATAGACAGGGTTTTAATTATTATTCTATAGAATAGATGATTCTAGATTCCCAGCCACTCAGATAACCGTCACAATCGGCTACATGACGTGTATGATGACGTCATAATCAATTACGTCATGAATGTCCCACGCATTTCTTGCTAAAATCCGCCTATGTCTCGTGCGCGTTGGGATCAATTTATATACGCTGAACTATGAATTCACAGAATACCAATTTCAAGGTAATTATTGTACAGGTAACCTGTTGATTATTATGAAACTAATCTGATTGCGTACTGCTCCTGTCTATGGCAACGAGAACGCCTTGTCAAATTATGCTCAGAATAGTCAATCGAATGATTGTTATGTAGTAAATCCATTAAATACATACAATGTGTGCACTTGACGGGCATGCCATGGTTCATGACAGAGTTAAATACGGCATTCATTATGCATTATGACCGTAACGTAATCGATTCTAGCACCATATACTTGAGTGAATGATCGGATTCGATAATTGGCAGCTATAAATATGGCGATTCCTTAATAATAGTTGTTGAGAAAACATGACTTTGTAACCATCAGATAATGACTCGAGAGTTGTTTCTCATCACACACACACACATACGCACACACGCGCACGCGCACGCACACGCACACGCACACGCGCACGCACACGCGCACGCACACGCACACGCACACGCACATATACACACACACACACACACACACATATATATATATATATATATATATATATATATATATATATATATATATATATATATATATATATATATATATATATATATATATATATATATATATATATATATATATATATATATATATATACGTGTGTGTGTTCAATCCAAGATGCTGCGAAAAGACGAGTTTTCGTAACGGTTGAAACGCACTGACCAAACGATAATCATCCTAATGATAAAAGAGTGGAGAGACCATAAGTGCCTTTTAATCCTTACCGCATTGATTTCAAAATTTTTAATTTTCAAATTAAAGTATGAGATGAACTGTTGTTTATTTTTCAACAAATTTGGTGGAAGATGTTGCTGTCGGAGACAGCAACATCTTCCACCAAAATTGTTGAAAAATGCAGACTAGTTTCTTT
The DNA here is from genome assembly GCA_034401795.1 of Chaetoderma sp. LZ-2023a. NCBI lineage: Eukaryota > Metazoa > Mollusca > Caudofoveata > Chaetodermatida > Chaetodermatidae > Chaetoderma > Chaetoderma sp. LZ-2023a. The sequence goes on from CM067359.1 coordinate 113,302,417, forward strand.
GCTATTGACACAGTAAACGATAGAATATTGACACCAGTGTGCTAAGGGTTAATGTAGCGTTGATAGTTAGAGATCTATAGGCTTATTACGTGCATAGTTCCAATAACTGTTGGCCATTTAAAAAATTATTTCAACAGGTATCAGAACAATGGTGTGCATCTGTCAATGCATCTGATTTACGTACACGTCAAGCACGGTGGTTGCAATGTGTGATTTAGTTTTATGTCAACTCTGTGCGGTGCTGTAACTTGGTTGATTCGTGAAAATTGTGAACTTTATAATTGTTTCTAAGTCAACGCCCGCATTTCTGGAGGTACATGTGAACCTTGATTTGGTTGTGAAATTACTGCATGATGCCATGAGTATTCGTAGAAAATGAGTCAAGTTAAGAGTTTTGGTGTACCCCTACCCCTCCTCCCCATCTCTCTCCTCCCACGCACATACGCACGCACAGGCGCATACACGCTCGCTGGCAGGCACACAGGACGCACGCACGCATAACTGGTCAATGTCATTGCGAGACATGTTTTCTTGAAGGAAAATCTAAAGCAAAATGCATGTTAGGAGTTAGTGAGTCATATTTAAAATATACAGGTCTACATAAATGGGTTGTAATGTTGGTTATTGTCTGGAATTTGTATATATCGATACACATATATGTACTGTTATATGGAAGCTTTCTCTTATCGACAATCTTTTAATAATTTAAAATATTTAAAGCGCATATTTTCAGCTATATTCTAAATAAAATACATTTTAATTCACAAATGCATTGTTTCTTCTTATGTGCATATAGAGATTCGACAATACGTTATTTGGTTGTAAGTATGCCTACCTATCTATCCTGTGCGAAGTGTTAGCTAGAAACAAAACCCTCCTTATGTGCGCGAGGCATAGACTGGACACGGGTAGAAGAATCCAACACAAATGGTAGAATCGATGGATATAGACGTACACATAGCAAAGCGAGAACCATATGAGAAGAGTATACCAGACTGGCGATGCTATTATACATTTACACCATAACTTAGAGGCCGATGCCACTGTGAAATACAGTGTGGACCGAATTCCCTTACTGAGAATGCAACAGTAGCCATGGATACCACTTCATTATATCGATCAAATCGTAGATTAGTATACGGTATATGTGTACACAATAATACGCTATAAAAGGTGTTTGCAAAGGACGTAATATGGATCATTACCAGTGCACAAACTAGACAGGTGGTCCAGATATATCTATCACGATATCTACCACAATAGGTGGATTTGCGGATCGCGAGATTGCGATTTTCGTACGGGTGGAACGTTCATCATGTTTCCCAAAAAAGTGCCATGTACCATCATCATGTCGTCTATTATGTCGCAAGCTCAATCTATTTTATCAGTTTATGGGACGTGATTCGACAACAGGCGCAAAAAATGAAATCTGCGATATGTAAATCAAACAGCTGCAGTTACATCAAGATGTAAGAACATTTTTTCCATTAAACTCGTCGTTCAACCGAGTTATTATTCCAGAAAACTATCCTCAATCAAATATATTTTCATTACTAACTACCTGAGGCCACTTCAACTGACGTTATACCCAAAATGACGGAGGACCGTCACAAAAGCGGCGCAAAGTCCCGTCATGAAAGTGTATTAACCCTTTAACACACATGCCACTTAAAAACGGCCTTTGCAGTGGTCTTCAGAAATGTCCATTTGCAGACCAAGAGAAGACTATTTTTGAAAATGTAACATTGGAATCAGGCTCGATAGACGAGCCAGTCATTCCGGTGGTAAATTTTCAAAAATAGTGTTTTCGTGGTCTGCAAATTGACATTTTAACAAATCCGAGGGTTAAAAGGTTAATTCTATATCTTTGATAAATTTACAATTTAATAATCATTCTTTTGAATATTTTGAAAGTAGTTTTTCCTGGGAGCCATCATTCAAATCAGTTTCTAAATATTCAACACTTAGCTACCTGTATTGGTAACTTAGAATTCGTTTTGAGAAATGTAGTGTGCAAAGTGGTAAAAAGCAATGCGCGAGTCCAGCTTTAGCTATGTCCTGCCGACCTGCCCGTCCTTAGCTAAGCTTCACCTACACTTGGCTGTGTTAGGATCTATCGGTCTCAGAAATCCCTGTCAATCAATTTCCAAGAAAATTGTACAGGTAAGCTGTTGAGTATTTTGAAACTAATTTGACTGACTGCCAGTCCAATTATTATTTTAATATTCAACAACATATTTATTATATAGCAAAGACATGCAATTCGGACAGCAAGGCTGTATATAGCTAATACAGTCTATCATCAATTGAGCGTTCGTGGCGAACTTAGTTACGTCATTCATGACGTAATTGATTATGAGGTCAGCCTATGCGTTATGCAGTTGATTATGACGTCATATGGTGGATGGATAACCTGGAAGCATCAATTAATAAGCGAGTACAAAGTGGGCTGAGCTTAGATAGAAATTGATCTCTCAATCGTAAGCTTGATAACAACAATAAGGCGTCAAGTATTAAACTAATTTTTAACACCGCAATGGAGATTGAGGCGAATACCGGTTATTTTGAAGAGTCAATTGTATTGGTGAGAACGTTCTAAGAGCGAGTGTGCTCATTATCATTAACCAGCAATGTCAGTATTTCATTTGAAATCATAGTGCAATAGAGGTGTAGCTCGCAGACTCTCAAATATCCCCTCTCCACAAACAGAACGGTAATTCCGTTAAAGGTGCATATTCACAGTAAAATTTCTGAAAATAAAATTATTTAAATTATACACTTTTAGAGGCTTAAACTGTGAGCCTATATGTAATGAAACGAAATAAATTTTAACATATGATGAGTCCATTACATATAAATTAATATAATGATGGAAGTTGCGAAATTGAAATAGAGGCACGGGCCTCTATTTCAATTTCGCAACTTAAAAAACTTATGTTAATTTATATGGAATGAAATCATCATATGTTAAAATTTATTTCGTTCCATTACACATAGGCAGATAACTTAAGCTTATACAAGTATGCAATTTTAACAATTTTATTTTCAATCAATCTGGTGTGAATACGCACCTTTAATAGATGTGTCTAGCTATGTCCAGGCCATTTCTAGCTCAGCTACCCCCTAACCCCACCCCGTTGAGACAGATCTATATGCATTGAATCCCGATTTCCCAGAATTCTAAATTCAAGGTACCTATACAGGTAAACAGTTGACTATTTTGTAACTAAATATACTGGGTGCCGGTGCTGCCTATGGCGGCAACAGCGCCGAGTCAAATTAGTTTCAAAATATTCAACAGAAGATGTATTAAATAGTAAAGACATACAATTCGTACCCTTAACGGGATATTCAACGTTCATGACGGACCTAGACACGTCATTCACTGCGCATCCTACATTTGACGTGATTTATTATGACGTCCTATAGTTACGTAGCCGCTCACATCTATTCATTCAGTTAATTATGTGAATTGTCCGATAGCAAACCTAATACACGTTTGCTTGCTTCATTGATGGGATGATTCGCTATCGAAATCAAAGAGGATTCATAATTTATGGAGCGATATTCAAAGCACAAAAAGAACGCTGATCATATATTATATCTTTAAATAAATATCTAAATATATCATCAAATGAAGACACACTTAACTGGCTGGGGGTCAAATCTCCATAGTACAATCCCATATACCTCGATTACAACGGATAGAATCATAGTTATCGTCAACTACTTTCCCAGCTACAAGGCTCTTCCTAAATAATGGCAGAATTTGTACAATTAACTGAATAAGTATTCACTCAAATTCAGATGTCGTAGTGCAAATAAAAAGAGTTTATTCATTCGCCGGACCCGTTATATACATTACTAATGCAGTGCCGTGATAAATAAGTTGCTAGAAAGATAGGGAAATATCTTGTTTGTTACCTTTCACCTTTTTACAATTTGCCGTTAGTTGATAAATCTATATCTAGGCTTCAGAACACGTACCGAATACTCATGCTCGGCCCGTGTGTGGTGATGAAAGGAAGTCACGACAAACATAGTGACCACGTCTCCATTGATTCATGAGAGGCTGGTTCTATACGCCGGGTGGTCGTAATATCACCTGTCGCGATGAGTCTCCATGTTGTGAGCACAATTGCACGTTGTGTACATGATTTGCATTAATCGTACGTTGTGAATATCGTGGCGTGACCACTGTCTGATTTAAGTATTGTGTCTGTTGCGGATAGATTTCACTGGAAATACACGAACAAGGACCACCCGGTCCCCTTATTGACATGACTGCCCCCACCACCACCACCACCACCACCACCATCACCACCACCACCACCACCACGCCACTACTACCACCCGAGTCCCACCCGCTGCGTATCAAGCCTATATATGGTCTTAGGCTAAACATGTGGTTTAGCGGGATGAGCGTCCGGGTGAGGGGGTTGCGGTGTCAGGCTACAGCCTAGTCAACATAATGTGTTATCCATCCATCCCACCCCACCCCATAACTCCGAGTTGTCGGAAGTTATGTTGCATGCTATCCGAGTGGGGAGGTGCATCGGATTTGTTTGTGATTGGGTTAACCTATCCTTACTTATTTAGCTTTACTGCGTTGTGGGTGGGTGGGTGGGTGGATGAGTAAGGAAATGATCATAAGCGGTGGGATACATCATACGTACTTATTTAGCTAAATAAAAGCAGTGTCAATCTGTGTGACAATATAATTATATAACGTAAAACACGCATATGTCATTACGATTAAAGGTGCATATTCACAGCAGAACGGTTGAAAATAATGATGATTTCATTCCATATAAATTAATATAATTTTTTAAGCTGTCAATTTAAAATAGAGGCATGAGTCCATAATTCAAATTCACAACTAAACATATGAAATTTATTCATATGAAATGAAATCATCATATATCTTAAAATTTACTCCGTTTCATCACATTGAGGTACACAATTTAAGCCTCTAAAAGTATATAATTTCAACAATTTTATTTTCAAGCAGTTTGGTGTGAATATGCACCTTTAAGCATTGACTTTGTGAGTGATCACAATAATACCGCCTCGGTAGGGGCTGGCGGAAATGAACCACACTCCCTAGATTGAGGTGAACGCAAACTGCATACTCTACCCCTACTGTGGATGCCCCAGTGAAGACCAACATAGTTTTAAAATAGGCAATGGGATATTCTTATAAAATCGGTTAACGACTGAGGTGTGGGGATGGTGAAACACCCAACTATAATCCTGCTATCAGTTTCAAGGATATAAATTCGTAATCGACGTTGTCATTCCCTGGGAAAACCATAGGCAGACATCGGTTGTGTTATCTCACTTAAGTTAAAATTATCTGGTGTGTTCTGATCCACGCCAATTTCCATGTCGAAGGGCGTCCAGCTAGCATATGAGACTAAGTGATAGTGATAATACACGTGCTTCTGCATGATACGTCATATTACATTATCAGCATGCAGTGGAATGAAGAGCACGAGGAGTTTACTTGGTGGCTGTAATTCCCGTCACATTAAATATGGACCAGACGATAAGATGGGACTTTTTCTATTTGGAGTACCCGTGAATACGCAGTCACGTTGAGTGTAAGCCGTGAACCTCTTCATAACCAAGTTGTGCAGCGTTCCGTTGACGGTACCTAGGCCACAAGACCGATTTGACAATAGATATTCAAAATGTTAACGAGCGAAGCTGGTGAAAAGGATGTTCTGAACTTGACGGGTTTCTAATCGATCGATATTGAGCCGTATTTGTAGAGTGTATTTATTGTCACTGCGTGGCCAACGGGTATGGAAGGGAGAGTCTGTTTCAAATCACAATGTTTTATGGAGTCGACGAGCATTAGCGCGTTCCAATGTACGGCTCACGTCTGTCACTATAGCAGCTGAATTTGTGGTCAAAATGTGTCACTTGCTAGCTGATGGTACAAGCAAACCACGGCCTGATCCATCCAATACGTCATAAACGATTGTCAGGGCAAACGTGGTTAAAATCGGCACGCGTAGAAGGTGGATAGGGCAGAGCTATAAATATAATGGGGCATAGATAGAAATTGAACGCTCTAGTGAAAACCAAAATATTTAATAATAGTAGTTGTATTGCTTGAACTGTTTCCAAAACAAAAACAGAAACATGTTAGTCTGTACAATTTTGAACACGGGGTTACATGTGTTGTTGAATATTTCGAACATAATTGTATTGGGAGGCATTGCTGCCTCATGTCTGCATATGGTGAGTTCAGTACCTTAAAAGGTTCTTCTTCTTCTTCTTTTCGTTCGCTGATCATACCGCCAGTCCTGTAAGTGACTATCGACATGATCATAAGCGTTAAGTGCGTGGATCCATAGTTTACTAGAGTGCGGCGTGCGGCCTGGAACCTCCGTCTTCAGCACTCGAGGTTTCTGTCAGGGTTACCTCACCCTTACCTCCTTTAGTCGCCTCTTACGACACGCAGATGATACGGAATGTGTATTCTAAGCCCCACCTACAGGGCAAACCTTAAAAGGTTCGATTAATTATAATTTCTAGTAGGGCTGAGGTACGTGAGGATTTTCACGAACCGAACCGGTTCACGATACAGATGTCCGAACCATGAACTGGTTCACTAACGTTTTTATTATGCTATTCTATGCGGGAAATTACTCCTAACAGAAAATAACATTTAAAGGCAGGTGGCTTTACTGGCTAACTGATAGAAAAACACAAATGTTAAGTTCTGACAACAAATGTTAGAATATATTCGTAACTCACACTTAGAGGAAGTTCAGAGAGTCCTTGTCTATTAACCCTTTCACCGTCCACTCCCTGAAAATGTAAATTCGTTATGATATAAAGCTGACCCAGTTGAATATGTTGGAATTAATTTGACTGGAAGCTGTTGCTGCCTAAGGCCGAGCCAGTCATTACAGTGGTAAATTTTGAAAAACGGGCTTCTCGTGGTCTGAAAATGGACATTTGTTATGAGAAAATTGAAATTGTCTTGAATACATCAGAGGGTTAAAGGGTTAATTGAGGCTATAGGCAATTATCTGCGTGCCGGCCAGATCTGCTTCTCAAGTGTAATCGGATCAGAATAAATTCTGTCACAAAGTCATGGACCTCAGTCAGTCCCATGTGCCATTGGTAACATGGCTACTCTATTATGGGATATGATGGACTCTGTCATCCTTGTGTTACACGTGTATGCAGCGACGACTAAACGCCTGGAGCTGAGCCGTACAATATACAGCACAGCGCTGTCATTGTTGATGCAATATTACTGATACCTTATACGTGGTATTCAATTTCGATTTAAGCGATGGGCCTTTCCAGATTTAGCTATGCCCCAGACATCTTTAGCTAACCTCCACCCATTCGTGTTGAATTGATAGATCCCCGAACATTCTGACACTCAATTTCCAAAAGGGTGTACAAGTAGGCTATTGATTATTTTGAAACTAATTTGATTGAGTTAGTTGTTAGTGGATATTTTCTTTCCATGTACAATGTAACTAAAATACAAATCTAATCTCAGCTCCCGGTAAAAACAGTGCCGAACTTATTTAAGCCCTCTTTGGCGCCGGTAGATTGCGAATAACGCTGGAAACTCTTGCTACCAATGAATCAATGACACAATATTTAATCCCCAATTCTCGGTTTAGATGAAGCAATCATTGACATGCACGCATTGACAGAGTTCTTGACAAATTAATTAACTACTCGGCAAAACGGCCCTTTCCAGTTTATCCATCAATCACATGACGTCACAATCAACTGCGTGACGTGTAGAGTGTCGCCAAAATCAATGACTTCATGAAAGACGTAGATAGGTCCGTCACTAACGCTTAATTGATAATGGACTAACCGCTGTTGTACGAATCGTATATCTTTACTATTTAATAAACGTGCTGCTGAATATTTGGACACTAATGTGACTAGGTGCTGTTGCAGCCATTGACAGCAAGAGCAACCAGTCAAATTAGTTACAAAATATTCAACAGCTTACCTGTAGAGTTTTCTGAAAATGGATAGTCAGGGAGTTGAGGGATCGATCGATCCCAACACGAGCGAAGTGCTGGTGGAGATTAGCTAGAGGTGGGCGGGGCATAGCTAAAATATGATCCTCCGCTGTATGGGCATTAGGCATATTACCGAACAGCATTGGTGTGTTGCTTTCCTAGTATTTGCTATGCAATAACCACAGTAATTGTTAGGGCTGTAACGAACATTCGTTGTTTCGGCAAATCGCAGACCAAGGGAAGACGAACCATGGTTCGGTTCGCTTGCATGGGATTCGTGTGGTTCGTGAACCATAGGCCTACATAAGCTAACCATTTCACCGATGAATTCCCATATCTAATTTTAGGAAAACCATACAGGAAAACTGTTGAATATTTTGAAATTCATTTGAATAGAAGCTGTTGCCGCCTTAAGCAGCAACGGCTTCCAGTCAAACTAATTCCACAATATTCAACTGGGTCAGTTTTATATCATAAACAATTTACATTTTCAGGGATTTCACGGTGACATGGCTAATAGACAAGAAATCTCTGAACGCCCTCTAAGTGTGATTCACGAATATATTCTAACATTTGTTGTCAGAACTTGACATTGTGTCTTTAAATGTTATTTTCTGTTAGGAGTAATTTCCCGCATAGAATAGCATATTAAAAAGGTTCGTGAACTAGTTCGTGATTCGGACATCTGTATCGTGAACTCGATCGGTTCGTGAAAATCCTTGCGAACCTCAGCCCTAGTACTTGTATTATTCAATGCACAATAAGATAAGACGCAACGTTTGCTATGTTGACAAAATAATACACAGTTGGTTACATAGTACATCCAGGGCGGAAACTATGTACTCTGTAGAAAGTTGCTATTGTTTAAAAATATAAAATTGCAGCGCTAGTCAATATGTCTCAGCAGTAATCTGAAAGGACCTTCTCCAGAAATGGGGGGTATTCTGAGTTCATTAGACAGAAAAGTAACAAGCCTCGGATTTTGTTTCTGAACGCCAGGATTGGCATCATCAGCTGAGACAGCATCGGCGTTGTCCTAGGATCACCAGTCTTAGGGAGCTGCCGTCTCGTTATCCCCAACGATCAGGTGTCTGCTACGGATAAGTATGACGGATTCTGTGGCATTGGCAACTGGGATATATATATATATATATATATTAATCGTATGTACACATATTAATCGCATCAGAATATCACTAAGCACTGGATGAATCTGATCTGTCACTCAAGCATATGACGGCGCACTGAACTACATCTCATGTAGGGTAACGATACATTCATATTTGTAGAGGATATTCTGTCAAGAAGCAGGAATAATCTGGCAGGTGTACGAAATGTATGTATGTCTTTGATGGATTTAGTATTTTTAAAAACATTCTATTGAATATTTTGAAACTAATTTGAATTGGTGCTGTTGCTGCCATAGGCCATAGGCAGCAACAACACCTATTAAAAAGCACCTATTAAAATTAGTTTCAAAATAATAAGCGGTTATCTTATAACTGAACTGAAATTGGGACTCCGCCGCGAAGTAAGGGTTCAAAGTATATAGATCGATTCCAGAACGCGCAAAGCGTTGGCGGAAGTTGTCTAGAAATGGGTAGGGCATAGCTAGAAATGCGAGAGGCATAGCTAGAATTGGGTGTGCCATAGCTAGAAATGGGTCCCACTATTGCATGAATGTGCCGTCGCGAAATGCCATATTTTCGCTATATAGCATTGTGCTGCGTAATCTGGACATTACTGAATAATATGAATGCATGATGCGCTAGAGTAATGGATATATACATCCGGTAGACACCTGCGTTATCAAGATAGTAATCGATGCTTGGTATTTAATGGGTTTTCTGCCAGGTATACTTATAAGCGCATTGTTCACTTAATAGATGGATGTGCCTCTACCATATCAACATTAATGCAGACGACATGATTATCTACATTGATAGAGTGAAGTAAATAGCAACACATTGCACGGGGTGGGGGTTTAGGTGTGTGCAGACAGTGGACACTACAACATCGATAGTACATGCATTCAAGAGACTAAAGTAGATCAACCCTCATAGCAGCCACTACAGGCAGGCCATAAGCTATTACTCATGGAGAAAAAACGGCTACATACCGGGGTTTAGGCTTCGTAATCGGATAAAGGGTCTTGTACAATGTCATTTGTTTTGGACACGTCAGTGATCGCGTTACATTCATCGACCTGGCTATACCTACCCGAAAACACACCACCACTAGGTGTCACATAATCAACGCGCATGACCCAACTACCGAACGAGCCAAAGAGAATCCATCAATAAGCTAGTCTTTATACACCTTCAGATGAACGATCTCTACCTAATGTGAAAACGTCATACCAGCCAAGAGGTGGTCACCTACAACCTATCCAGGCTCATCAGCGACACTGACACTCAAACGTCATAGGAAAAAGCTCGCTAAGAGCAGATAGCTAACATCTACTTCAGCTCCGATCGAAACGAAGCCCAAGAAAAATACTGAAATCTATGGAATCATCAGCTACAAGCACCATAGGTGTTCTTAAAACCAACTAAACTAGGTATACTGACGTCCCTCTAGTAGTAAAACTGTCAGCAGAACAGAAATCATTACGGCTGCGCATCTGTCAAAGTGGTAAAAGTCCAAGACCGTGCCAAAATACACCGGGAGCGCAATAACATTCTGCGCCACATTAGTGAACGCATAAGCGATCTTGCTATTCACTGGCATGGATGACTGTCACAACATGTTTCGGGCAGCCCGAGCCCTGAGAATTACTGACTGCACATCATCACCCACTGTATACATCTTTGAAGGATACTTTATCGGGACTGGCTAGTGCAAAGCCGAGGCGATTCGAGAATGGTCCAAGGAACAGTTCACTGGCCAGTATCATGAGCCCTTGCACCCGTTCTCGTGGGACCCCAGGCCATTACTAAAACCAATTAAAATAGCAGGAGATCTGGACCTGCTGGCATGAGCAATGAACTATTCAAATATTACCAATCATTAACTCAAAACCGACCACGCATTTAATCAATTCAGCCTCTATGTGCATCTGCCAATCTACGCTGTAGGCAAGGCATAAGTATTGCGCTACCCAAGCCCAAGAAGCCACCTGACCCCCAGCCAATCCGCAGCCTTTTGTGCTCCTCAACAGCACACAGAACATCCTATCCAATGGTATTGTATGCCACATCCGAGACAACATCGATGCCTTCACCCGATCATGACAAAGTGACTTCAAACGCGGCCACAGCTGTGCAGACATTGTATGAGCTCACCGCCCTGTCATGTCAAAAGCGTTCGGCATAATTATACACCCACAGCTCCTAGATGTACTACGCCAGGCCAGTTGCAATGAAGCTGACCTACCACGACTGAGACTACTGCATGCGGACACAAAGCTGAAAGTACGAGTCAACTCAGTGAAGTCTGTCGAGTTTGAGACATCAATCTCCTCCCCACAGGGAGATGGCCTATCTCCAGTGCTTTTAATCTGTTACTTTGCTGCTGCATTGGAATCCGTGCGGAAAGCTCCACAAGACCAACCCCCCCCCCCAACCCCCCCCCCCCCCACCCCCACCCACCCCACCCCCCCACTCCCCCACCCCCAGCGTCCATGCTGAGTATGCCGCTAGAGATGCAATATGCCGATGATGTGGACTTCATAGACGAGGAAAAGAAACCGCTTGACGAATTTATCCCAATAACTGGGAATCTCGTTATGAATGAATACAAAACAGAGTTCACCAACATATACCTATGTACAAAGCATGAAACTAAAGAAAATAACGACCCACTTCGTGGCGGCGAACCACGTAGGAAGAGTAAAATCCTGGGCTCACTGCTTTGCAGTACTGCAGACATTGCTGCACGCTGCGTCGTGGAGAGCATAGCTTTCCAGTCGTTCTGGAAGCAATGGATCGTAGATTAAAGATGCCCTGTATATCCTTGATGTTGTATAACTGTAACGGCTCGGCATCTCCAGAGGCAGCTATAGACAGACGCGATGCTTGCCACCGCAAACACCTACGCACCATCAGTGGACACCGATGGCCAGAAATCATAATTTACAATGCTGCACTGTACAAGATGGTTAATACATTGTTGATGTCTGGGAAAATCGCCCAGCAATGTTTGGCCATGTGATAAGGATGTCAGAAGAGACACCAGCTCATGGGGCCTTGGAATTCGCCCTACTAGTAGCTAGCAAATACAAAACCAGGAGAGAACATCATTGCATACATCTGGCATCAGGAAAGCAGGACTCGGTACACGCAAGTCAAGAATGGACCTGAGGAAGCTAACGATATCGGCTGAGTACAAACACAGTGGGCAAAAGCGAAGACGGACTGATTGCAGCTGTACGATGTTTCTGTAATCAAACATACAATGCAATAATCTCTAGCAAGTTTCTCAGTGTCTCCGTTTGGTCATCTACATACACGAATAGCATGACATGGACACATAATGGCATTCCAGACATTACACCTCATTACGATGAATGAGTTAAGCGAGGAAACACTGACTATCCGATATAGGGGACAGGACTCTTTCATTTGATACATGTTAAGCCTTGTCACCAATGATTTAAAATAAATAGCAGAAGCCTTTTTCAAAATGCTTAAATGTTTTTATTTTTCCGCTTTTCCCATCTATTAATAAATGTTTCTCGATGATTGAAATACTACACAGGCAAATGTATCTTGTCCTTGCCAATGAAAATATATGTTATGTCGTCGTGATGATGAGGAGAACATATAATAAGATCGGACCATTGTAACGTCCACGAGTTCAATGTTGAAACACGCATATTTGCTGAATACCTCTCCATCTCAGCCAGCCGTAACCGTTGCTACTTCATAACATGGAGGTGCCTTAGCTTACTACTGTGTGTAGCTGTTAGTCATGTCTCTCACCCGCCAGACACAGTGGCGTGAGGAATGTGACTTTCTATATACATTAGTGCGCCCAGCTCTGTCGAAGAGGTATACATATATTATTCAATGGCATCATGATGGCCCTACCTGTCACTGTCGTCTTCTGAAGCCCAGAAGTTATCATCACAATCCATATTATTCGTCGTCCCCATTGATTTAGAACAATTGTTTGATCATCTGTTGCTTCGAATGCATACGGCATCAGCAGCGAGATGGACTATCCACGGTGATTTTCACTTGCTACCTTGCTGATGCATTGAAATCTGTGCGGGAAAGGTCCACAAGACCAACTAACCCCGCCCCCCCCCCACACACACACACATACCCCACCCCTATCCCCAGTGCCAATACTGGGCATGCCACTAGAGATGGAATATGCTGACGATGTGGACTTCATAGACGAGGAAAAGAACCCCACTTGACGAACTTCTCCGAATAGCTGCAAGCGAACTAAAAATTGAGAATCTCTTTATGATTGAATCCAAAATAGAGTTCACCCGCATATATCTATCGACAAAACATGAAACTATAGAAAATGATGACCCACTTCGTGGCGGCGAACCATGGAGGAAAAGTAAAATCCTGGGGTAACGTCTTTGCAGTACGGCTGCCATTTCTGCACGCCGCGTCATGGGGAACATAGCTGTTCAGACCTTCTAGAAGCTATGGATTCGTAGAGCAAAGATGCCCTTGCTTAAAAGGCTGCGTTTATACAATGCAACATGCGTATCCTTGATGTTGTATAACTGTAATAGATGGGCAGCTCCAAAGGCAGCTCTAGACACACTCGATGCCTGCCACCGCAAACACCAGACACCATAATTTCCAACGATGCACTATACAAGATGCGTAATACGTCACCGCTGTCTGGAAATGTCGCCCAGTAAAGATGGTCCATGTTTGGCCATGTGCTAAGGACGTCAGAAGAGACACCAGCACAGAGAGCCTTCGAATTCGCCCTACTCGGAGCCAGCAAATACAACGCCAGGAGAGGACGTCATTGCCTGAATCTGCTAAGCGTGCTACGAGGTGACCTCAAGAAAGCAGAACTCGGTACACTCAAGTCAAGAATGGACCCGATGAATCCAATGATTTCGGCTGAGGACAAGACACAGTGGTCAAACGCGAAGAAGCACTGATTGCAGCTGCAGGATGTATCTATTACTACAGCCGCAGAATACAAGTAATCATACATATATATATATATATAATACTTCTAGTGTTAATCTTTTAGTAGCGTGTAATGTTGATTAAGACATAACTGTATGAATGATACACATATTTGAATTGCATAATTATAAGGATTACGAAGATGATTAAATGTGTGTCTGGTATTGCATGTCTGAGATATCGTTATCTTACCTTTGTATCTAATGCATACGAGGTGCCACCGAGTGTGCATAGTTCTTTAGAAGAGTTTAACACTGCTGCCATTTTATGCCGGAGTGGATAAAGGTAACAATTTTAGCAGCGAGTTTCATGAGTAATAACAATACGTGGAGCTAATCTTAACGTGAACAACATGCACACATGCGGATTGGTAATTAAAAGTATGTGATTAAAAGAAAAGCTCCTCCTCCTCTTTCTCCTCCTTCTCCTCCACCCCACCTCCTCCTCCCATCCACCGCCTGCTCATCACCTACATATCTACCTGGAGTGGTAGAAGATACATATATTAAACGAAATTCAACAGGAACAACATTGCACATGATTTTAGAATAGATAGTGATGATGCCAAGGTGCCTTTTCCTTTTTCGAAATTTCTATCCCTCTCATTCACTCACTCACTCACTCACTCACTCACTCACTCACCCACCCACCCACCCACCCACCCACCCACCCACCCACCCACCCTCCCTCCCTCCCTCCCGCCCGCCCGCCCGCCCGCCCGCCCGCCCGCCCGCCCGCCCGCCCGCCCAACCACCCACCCACCCACCCACTCACTCACTCACTCACTCACTCTCTCTCTCTCAACTCCCCCCACCCTTCTCTTCACCTCTCGCCTAACTATACCTGTTACCTACTCAATATTTCTAACTGCATCTCTTGCTCCTGTAGCAAACCTGCCATTCCGCGTGTTATATATCTATATCTCTATTTCTCGCCAACTTCCACTCTATCGGTCTATTTCCTCTCACGCTCCCACCATTTCTCTCTTCTCCCTTCCCCCTCTCTCAGCTCCTCTCTCCCCATCGTTCTCCCCCCTCCCCTCTCTCGCTCTCTCTCTCTCTCTCTCTCTCTCTCTCTCTCTCTCTCTCTCTCTCTTTCACCGCTCACTCTCTCTCTATCTTTCTCTCCCGCTCTCTCTGTCTGTCTGTCTGTCTGTCTGTCTGTCTGTCTGTCTCTCGCTCTCTCTCTGTCTCTCTCTCTCTCTCTCTCTCTCTCTCTCTCTCTCTCTCTCTCTGTCTCTCTTTGTCTATCTATCTCTCTCTCTCTCTCTCTCTCTCTCTCTCTCTCGCTCTCTCTCTCTCTCTCTCTCTCGCTCGCTCTCTCTCTCTCTGTCTCTCTCTTCCCTCTCTCTCTCTCTCTCTCTCTCTCTCTCTCGCTCGCTCTCTCTCTCTCTGTCTCTCTCTTCCCTCTCTCTCTCTCTCTCTCTCTCTCTCCCTCCCCCTATACCTCTCACCCCCTCTCTCGCTATGTCTCTGCCTATCGCTATCCCGCGCTTTTCCTCTCCATGTACACCTCCATTATATCCGGACACAATCTTTCTCTATTGAACGTATCTAAATGGCACCATTTGGTCCTCGTATCCATCCCTACTCTCTGACATCTTCTACTATTCCTCTCGGCCCGTACTTTGTCAACCTATTTATCTTGCTGTGTTTTTTCTTTTATCACCATACCTCCTCACCTCCCCCCTCTTTCTCTCTCTCTCTCTCCCTCTCCCCTCTCTCTCTCTCCCTGTCTCTCTCTCTCTCTTCCTCTCTCTCTCTACCTCTCTCTCCCTCACTCTCTCTCCCCCTCCCTCTCTCTCTCCCTCCCTCTCTCTCTCTCCCCCCCTCTCTCTCTCCCTCTCCCCCTCCCTCCTCTCTCTCTCTCTCTCTCTCTCTCTCTCTCTCTCTCTCTCTTGCTCGCTCTCTCTCTATTTCGGGACGTAATCTGATGTTACCTTAGTATATTGTTCTTAAAACAACCGTGCCCCATAATGCAGCATGGCGCGGAGTAAACAAAGCTGAGAATTCGAAGGTATCGACTTTCAGTAATGGGGTTAATTACTTAATTAAGTCTAACTGCATTATACGTGAAAATGATGGATCCAAAGAAACAGTTTGCAGTGATATTGTTAACAGAAGTAAAAGACGAATTACTACGCTAGATGCTAAGTCGATAATGAATAACGGAAGGTGAAATTTTAAAAGGGCACTTTTAATGTAAGCGTAGTGTATGCTGTGTACTGGCCAACTGGATCGCATCTGTTACGGAACAATGCAACTAGAAACCCTCGAGGATGGATATGTGAAAATATTAATTACGAGAAGCGGACACATTTCGCTTACGTGGTGCGTTTTCGATCACAACGTGCTTCAACATCGTTATTGTGAATAGGATGGAATATACCAATATTATATTAATAGGAGAATCACATTCATGGTTATAACCAGTACACGGCTTACCACGTCGCTGTTGCTGTATATTGTGAAACATTGTGAAACCATTGTGTTTCGAAACATTTTATAAACCATTTCTTCACAGCGATTATTCAATTTATTTTAATTTTCGGATGAACCAGTATACACGTGACTAAGATGTGTATGTTGGTATTACAAGCTATATGATCGCGTGCCTTTTAAATCAATTTGTGTATCTTTGAAGAATTCATTATCCAAACCCAGATTCGCTTATCTGAAGCTCTTGGCTTGCTTGCAGACTATTAATTTCGTTGATGGGCATGTATTGTTAAAGATAGATCGCCTTAAAAATAATCAGGGAAAAACATAGACGTTTCTAAAAAGATTGCTAAACAATAATTATAATAGGGTATGTGTTTATGCCACGAACATCGCCAGTTTCATATTAATCTATCTTCTTTCTTCTTCTTTTCGTTCGCTGATCATACCGCCAGTCCTGTAAGTGACTATCGACATGATCATAAGCGTTAAGTGCGTGGATCCATGGTTTATTAGAGTGCGCCGTGCGGCCTGGAAACCTCCGTCTTCAGCACTCGAGGTTTCTGTCAGGGTTACCTCACCCTTACCTCCTTTAGTCGCCTCTTACGACACGCAGAGGATACGGAAGGTGTATTCTAAGCCCCACCTACAGGGCACATATTAATCTATGATAAAGCTAGATGAGCAAACGGTGCGTGCTCGGCTATGTGTGGTAGGTGGGTGGGGTGGGTGATGGCTGTGTACGTGCATGTATGCGTGCGTGTGTGTATGTAGTGGGGTATCTGGAGCTGTATCTGTAAACTACTTATCCGAAGCAGATCGCATTCACTATTTATTCACTGGTTCTACGTCCATTTGCAGACATTTTCGATTATATGCAGTTTTGCGACATTTTATGAAATTTAAAATCGCAAATGCACAGATAAATACTAATTAAAACACGCTTAATTAATACATGTACTGCGTTATTCCTATTCATTAAGGCGATGCCACACGCCATTGGTCCACTGTAAGAATATGGTGTGTGTGGTGAGAACTGTTCCTTGAAGCATGTACCATGCACACTGGTGGCGATTGCATGCGATGGTGGTATTTGTGGTGCTGTTAAAGGTACAAGCCACTGTGGTGTTGGTGACTCTGTCAGTAGTTTGGAGTATATACTAACTATAGTACTGTTTCCAGATATATTACAATTTGACATACAACATCATGGGAATGGCAATGAAATTACTTTGCAAAATGAGCACAATTATAATACTCGCAGAGAGGTGGGCGGCAATCATAGTTCAATCAAAGCCCTTACACTAAAATGACATACATATTCGAACTTTGTAGATATTTCACACGTCACTGCTGCTTTAAGATAAATTGCAGATGGCAGTTTTAGACCACGACACCAAATTGGTTTTCCTTCCACAGCATTATGCTAATATAAGGATCAGGTTCGAAAAGTTAAAGGAAGTCATGATAGAAATCTAGAAACGAACACAGTCAACAGATGTAGAATACGGTGCGTGTGGTGAGAAATGATATATCCTTGACGTGTGTACCTTGCACGCTCCTGAAGACTGCATGCGATGGCCGTGCTGAGTCGTTGTGGCATTAGTGACTATTTCACTAGTCTTTGGCTTATGTCTTTGTACTGCGGAGATAAACGCAGTTTGAAATAGAGACTAACTATAGTATTGTTTGCTGATATATTACAATCTGACATAGAACATTATGGGATTGGCAATGCCATTATGCGCTTAGGTGGGCGACAATGCTAGTTAAATCAAAACTCTTACACTAATATGCCATACGTATTCAAGCTGTGTAAATATGTCACACGTCAGTGATGCTTTAAGATAAATTGTAGATGGCGGTTTAAACTCCGACACTAAATCTATATCCCTTCCACGGCATTATGCTAATATACTGATCAGGATGGAACAGATAACGTATGTGTTGATAGGAATTCTGGAACTCGGTATAACCAATATATATCGACACGACAATGGCAAGCGAGAACAATTTGAGGATACTATAACAGACTGACTGTGCTATGAGACATGTGAAGCAGAATTTGGAGTGGATCCCACTGCGACCAACGTCACAACACACTGTCTTTCTGGAAACAAGACAGTAGCCATGGATACAAACTCATTACATCATTCAGAACGCCGATAAGTAGATATTATGTATCTACATAATGATAAATATCTATTGACATTGTGATAAATCTTAAATAGAAGCTGCTTCTATAAATCCTCTTTATAAAAGACAACACACCGCCATCCATAGGGCACAACTATGATGGGTGGTCAATAACTACAATGTATTTAACACACTGTTTATATGTTTGGATCGCAAGGTAATGCTGCACCAGCCATCCTAAGGATATTGCACCATGCTGGTCCAAGCAGGTGTCGGTTGCAGACTTGATTTAATGTACTAAGATATGTACAGTAAATCTCCTAAATAAGTTGACGTGTTTTCAAAACAAAAACATAAACATGTTAGTTAGTGAAAATTTGAACACAATGTAAGACATGGTATGGTGACTATTTTGAACAAAATTGGATTCGATAATATTGCGGCCTTAAAGTTAAAACTCAAACTATCGACATATACCCAGTAGTGATTGATTGGACAAGGTATATATCGCCGAGGTGCGGAGATTCGTGATACATAGCTAAACCGATCATCATATCTGAGGGACTGACACACTACTCGTGAAAACATGTCACAGATAAACTAGGTATTTATGAAATTGTGTCAATATCTGTCTGTGATCTATCAATCAACCACACCTTCAAGCAGAGCGTCATTATACATCTGACGCGACCTTATCTGAAGTCCCTTCACATGCCGTCAAAAGCAGGTGCCACGTCCAAATGATGACACATTTCACCTGTGCAAGGTGATGACGTGGGAACCATGTAGATCAAGTGTCGTGTCTGAATATTTTTTTGGATAATCGCTGCAATGGTGCATCGATGATGATGATGATGATGATGATGATGATGATGATGATGATGAAGAAGAAGAAGAAGAAGAAGAAGAAGAAGAAAAAGACGACGACGACGATGACGACGATGATGATGTTGATGATAATGCTGATGGTGATGAAGACGACGACGACGACGAAGACAACGACGACGACGACGACGACGACGACGACGACGACGACGACGACGACGACGACGACGTCGATGATGATGATGATGATGATGATGTGGA
This sequence comes from Chaetoderma sp. LZ-2023a, assembly GCA_034401795.1. Lineage (NCBI taxonomy): Eukaryota > Metazoa > Mollusca > Caudofoveata > Chaetodermatida > Chaetodermatidae > Chaetoderma > Chaetoderma sp. LZ-2023a. Next base: position 113,322,205 of record CM067359.1, read on the forward strand.
ATCAGATGTCTCTGCTTTTAAAAATGGAGTGTAAGATTTTGGGAAATTAAGGAAGTCAAAGCGCACCGGTGGTCCGTGGGCCATCCCGACTAGAAATCTATATTCCTCAGAGGTGCGCTGAGGAGCAACATACAAATCATATTTATGCATAGAAACAAATGTTTAAAATCATTTTTTTAAATGCCATAATTGTGAACCCTGTGCATGAGAGCACGGGGTGGAAGCCACTTGTCTGTGCGCACACGGTTTGCGCTTGTGGTAGATAGTGTCTAATACGTCAATAATGTCAATAGTGGCCACCTGACTCCTGCTCCACATAGCGGTGGTTCTGAAAGACATGTGGTAGTAGGGTGTTTTATCGTAGTGTCATCATTGTGGACATATTTCATGATATCTGTAAATATGGTAAATGAGTTGTGTTAAGCGATCGTTGCAGAGGACATTGAAGAAATGTACAGCACTTTCACAAAAGAAAGCACTCGTACATGACAAGTCGTCGGCTTATCAGCACGCATTGAAGTGGACATCACTAAGGATTTACCCTCATGGGATTACTATTTCTTCTGCCATCCATTACAAAACAAATGATAAGACGACGCAGTTCTATATTCGGCGTCTTCATTACCCATATCTCACGCTGGAAGGAGTGTGCGCTGCCCTGTGGACCCATTAATAACGTAGCTACACAGCGTTCTGTTAACGGTACTTTAGCATGAGACATTATGACTAGGAGCGATCTTATTACGTTATTCTAAGCGATCGATATTCAGCCGGAATCACAGATCGTACGTATCCTATTGGTGTGGGTCTTTCGGAATGCAGAACTGCTTATATTACATCATCATGTGGAAGGGAGGATGGAGAGCACAATGCTGTCATGAGTTTGCGAACATGATGGTAATCCAATTCAAGAACGACATAATGACAACACTACTTGCATTTCCTTGACAACACTCAATATCAATGCTTCCCGTATTGGTACCTGCTGAATTGCTGATAATGTCCCATCTTTTCCCAAGCATAAACCTACACTGAGCGTACATCTGAGCGCATACATAAGTTAACATGCGTTTAAACCCGAATTAGAAGCATTAGTAAAATTTTGAATACGCTGTAATAAATTTTCTGTTGAATATCTTGGAACATAATTGGATTAGATGTCTAATCTAAGGCTGCCTAAGGCAGCACCATCTTCCAACCCAATGGGCCTTTCCAGACTAATGACGCCAAATGACGTCATAATGCACTAAGCGGTATGACGGGTGACGTAATAATCATTACGTCATAAATGATGTCTTTAACTTTTAAAAGTCCGACACGTTGTAAGAATTGTATGTCTCTACTATTTAATAAACATGCCGCTGACTATATTGAAACTAATTTAACTGTGCGCTCTTGCTGCCATAGCCAACAGCTTACCTGTATGGTTTTCTGGAAATTGATGGTCAGGGAATTCAGCGATCGATGGATCCAAACAGCTGCGAGGTGTGGGTGGAGCATAGCTAGAGAGGGGCGGGCAACATCTAAAATCGGATTCCTCCATTATACACAATTAAGTAAATTGCATGTGATGTGACCAATCGATCTAAACTATGCTAGTGACGTAAACCTGAATTCACAAGATTGAAACCTACCTAATTAACCCTTCGAACCGAAGAAACGAAATACATAAACTCCTTGACAAGAAGCATTCTATGCTGTGTATTGGCCATGGCAATTATTCGTCACATCAATGAATTGGTCTTATTTTGTGTAAATTCAAATGAACACATGGATGAAGTGCGGCTGTCTTCTTCGACGGGACCCACTCCCAGTTTAAACACTGTCTTAGATGCGATCCCATCGTCAGTATAACTATCACTAAGTGCGATCGGTCTTGACATCACCGACTCCTCGGTACAGACACATATAGTTTGACACAATATCAACGGCACCGAGAAACAGACGAGCAGATAGATACACGGCATCACCATATTATGTCCTTGCCATTACACTGCGAGGGGGCGACGACGCCGTGACTATATATAATGTAGGCGCGCCTTTGGACAAACCACCAAACACCAATGCAAGCGAAAATATGTTTGATTGGTCCAATTGAACTACCATATATAGCAGCAGCCTAAAACAGTCTTCGTATTTCTACAAAGAAATATCAATTAACACGAACACGCGAGCTGCGGAAAATCACCTAAACCAAACTTCTGTAAACCATACAAAGGAAATACAGCGGTGATGACAATTGACACATTGACGCATTGTCACCTCATTTATCATAGTATTGGTTTTATTGGCAATATTTCACAGACGCGCGCACATTCTGACAGCGGGGGACGTTTCCAGACACTAATATCCCAATTAATAATTCTGTATATGTTCCATGATGGGAGACGATGATTAACTATTTAGATAAATACGATCTTTCTGATATGTCACGATAACAATGAAGAATGGGCATGAGCCAATATTGGCCTTTATCTGACAAATCTCAGATATGCCACTAAAGTGGAAAGCGTGCATTTTCATCGGTAGAGAGGGCAGCAACGCCGTGGTAATCAGCAATTTCCTGAGCGTCGTAATGAAATATATTGCTAAGATTGACAAGGCCAAATACTATGCATTGACAACAGTGCCAGAAACATGATCACATCATCATCATCGTCATCCTCATCATCATCATGTATTGTATTAATTAAACTAATTTGATTTCGACTTTGCCTTTGACATTGAGCAGCACCGATTCAATACTCAATCGTCCTAACCATGCGAATCGCACGCAGCTGCTGAGGAAAGCATTTATTTACATATAATCGATAAGAGATATTTATTCATGTCATGATTTGTGTGTTGACACTCTTGGAATAGCTTGCCATTTGGCACGGTACATCTGGCATGCTTTTTCATGCCCTCAGACTAATCTCGAAAACATTGAAGAGAGCATGGTAATTCGCTTTGCTTTTCTAGGCAATATTTTTAGATTACCTCTTCATCTCTAGGATTTTCCGTTAACTGATATCCTTATACCCACAGTTGAATGGAACTTATCACGTGTGGAATAAACCGGGTATTAATTCAGATAGCTTGCGAACTTCTATCAATTGATAGCATTAAATAAAATGAAGCGAGATGCCACATGTATGCCTATGCATTTAAAATCAAATGGAAAATCCGACAACATTAAGCCACTACCGGGCAATATGGCTTAATGACTTAATAAGCATGGTATCCAGTTACAACATGTGCTGGAAATATGGGAATGCATCTGAGTCGAGAGGCCGAGGCATATCATCCATCAATGAAAATCAAGAACATATGGTGCTCATGCATAAAATGATTAAGTTAGTTTCGAATTAGTTCATTAGTCCTCCGATGTGTTGATCGTACATGCATGTGTCCGCGCATCTCCACGTATGTATACCCTGCTCGGACTAACCTTATGCGTAGTAATGCGAACCATGTTATGATGCGTACTACGTGTCTTCTTCTCTTTTTATTTCTGTTGACAAGCCCCTTCAACATGCTGAATATTATGTTAGAGTGTGGGATGGGCCAGAAAGACGATAAATGATATACATGTAGGATTGCCTCTTTAAAAACAGGCTGATGAAAGTCTGTCTATTAACAGTATTTACATTTTTTTTGCGCGCTATTCACTTACGCCTGGGCAGACACCTTTGCATTGAAAGTGACAAAGGTGCTAGCGGCGGCAACATCGTATGGTAAGGCATTCCAATCACAGTGAGTCCTCGGGTAGAACGAGATCTTGCGTGTTTCGGTACGACAATATGAGATCTGAAATAATTATTCATGTGCCTTTCGAGATCTGTGATTTGGTTCGAGTAGTTTCCCCAATAGTTGATAACTACTTGGTTATGCGTCGTCTTCTTTGCAGAGTTCGCCACTTCAGGTTGGTTATCATATCTGATACATTTGATGTCTTGCGCGATCTATTTGTAATGTATCGGGCAGCTCTTCTTTGGGAAGTCTCCATATATGAATGTCGCCTGTATGTATGGGTCCAATACATCACTTGCATACTCAACGACGGGGGTGCACAAGGGTCTTATATACTTGCTCTTTGATGGTTGTTGACGCAATGTTGCCATTGCACCGCAGGAAAGCAAGAGTTGTGTTTGCTTTATTACAAATGCGTGTGAGATGTTTGTTCCATTTAAGGTCGCGGGTGATTGTTAGCCAAATGTATTGCACGGCTAATGCAGACTCTAGGGCATGGCCATGCAGTTTGTACAGAGTATCGATTAGCATACCGTTGTTGGTGATCGACAGGACAGTGCATTTGGCATGGCGAATTGCCATGCACCAGCATTTTGCTCACTCACCCATCATGGTTAGGTAGATCCGGAGATCTTCAGAGATTTTGGGATATGAGATGCAGAGATGGGCTATCGTTTCATCTGCGAAAAGACGAATTCTGAATTTTAGTTTCACCGGAAAATCATTGATGTAGTAGAGGATTAAGCAGGGTCCGAACACAGAGCATTGTGGTACTCCAGATTCGGCATTCCCAGAATCAGATACATCTCCATCCCCTACAACTCTTTGCTAGCGGGTTTAAGCCAATTACTGATCCAGGTAATAACCCTTCCACAAATGCCATAGCTTTGTAGTTTTGAATCAGTAAGCTGTAGCTGACGTTGTCAAATGCTTTTGCAAAATCCATCACTAACACATTGGCTTGTTTCCCGTCTTCGAGGATGGTAGATACATCCTCAGCGAATTCAATTAGCTGGGTTTCACAGGATCTACACTTCCGGAAACCATGCTGCAATGGGCAGAACATATTGTTTGACTAGCCATGGTTCATGATGTTACTGGTAGTGATGTGTTCCAGTACTGTACAGCACAAACTTTTCAGCGAGATTGATCTGTAATTTTCGGTTAAGTATGTTGGTCCTTGCTTGTATACCGGAGAAATAAGCGCGGTACACACGTCTTCTGGAACTTGGCCAGTTTGCATCCTTTTACGATCGACCTTATATGCATTAAGGTGGCGTAGGGGCTTCTCCACACGAGTTACTGTGATGCCAATATTCATGATAATTGGGATGGTTAGATCTTGACGCTGTGAAGTCAGAGTTTATCAGGTTGTCAAGGTTACCTGGGTAATCTTTTGAGAATTAATCTTAGAATTGGTTGTTAAGGATATTGGCCTTATCCACAGAGTTAACTTGGGTCCTACCATCCAGTTTCAGTGAATGACTTCCACCATGATCTTTGCGTGTATGCTTGATATAGGTACAAAACATGTTCATGTCAGGGGACTAGTTTTCGTGTTTATTCTTGACATACAGGCTGCGTTGTTTCTTAATGAGGTGCTTCAATTCAGTGTTTATCCAAGGATACCCACCTTTCTTTGTCGCTACTTTGTGGGTGATGCTTTTCTGGATGATGTCCTTTTTAGTGGTATAGTGCGCACTAATATCATTCTTTCAAGAGCTCAAAATGGCCACCACCACCGCCAACAACAACAACAACAACAACAACAACAACACCACCACAACCAGCAACACCAACAAAAACAACAGCAGCAGCGGCAACAACAACAACTACAACAGCAATAACAACAACGTCAACATCATCTTGACCATCGCCACAATCATCAGCGTCATTGCCATCATCGTCTTTTACGTGGATCAATCAGAAATTGCTTACTCACATGATGTTTAGTACGTCCAAGTTCTCTATAAGCCACAGGCTACTCCTGCGGGTATGCCCTCCCCTCCCCCCGAGCACATCACATATGGCGGGAATGCACTAACTTTTATTGTATATTGGCATGCTCTCGCAGGACACAATTCTGCGAGCACATATTTCAACAGGTTGCTTCGCCGTTATGTACTCACTTCATGTAGCTCAATTATTCCTAGGAATTCCAAGCAGAAAGCACACTCAGAATACAGTGTTATTTTTCTCAATGATGCCTCGTCGCTTGAAAGGTTATTTTATTCCAAACAGATAGTCATTGATTTGCATTGTCGGATCTCGTACAGCTATGTTATTTGATTGCCATGCTATAATACGTGTCCATAGTGTCAAGGAAAGTACACACACTTTTTAGAGATGTTCAACCATATTCTAGGAGTTCCTTTGTATGTATGTATGTATGTATGTATGCATTTATATAGCGCCAATTCCAGAATTAACTGCCCAAAGGCGCTTTACAAAAGTTAAAGCTAATTTATAATAGTGAAATATGCTTTTTGGAACAAATGGGTTTTAAGAAGAGTTTTGAAAGCCTCAACATTGTTGCTGTTTTGAATGTTGGATGGAAGGACGTTCCAAAGTTTTGGTCCAGCTATGGACAAAGCACGCTCTCCAATGACAAGATTGGAATTGGGTACTACGCAGAGTAGCTGTTCACTCGATCTTAGTGCTCTCGGTGCTATTCGTCTAGTTATGAGTGATGATAAATACGGTGGGCTAAGTCATGTAGGCATTTGAACACGAAAAGTGCGACCTTAAATTCGATTCGTTGTTCCACTGGCAGCCAGTGTAGCTCTTGAGGACTGGTCGAATGTGTTCATGCACTTTTGTTCTGGTTATTAACCGGGCTGCCGTATTTTGTGCTCGATGGAGACGTTGTAACTGCGATGAGGATATGCCTGTAAGAAGAGAATTTGTAGACGTGTTGCCATTTTCCTATAGATCGTAAACCTAATAGCCAAAAACAGGCCCTCGCACTGGTCTTAGGGAATGCCCATTCACACGCCAAGAGAAGATTATGTTTTACAGTGTTACCATTGAAATGACTGGCTCGTAACACAGCCAGTCATTCAAGCAGTAGATATTCGAAAATAGTCCTTTTTGAGCCTGGATTTAAAAAAAAGATTTTTAACCGATGACCGAGACTAGCACCGATGCTTGCTGCAGAAATAGGAACACTTTGACATTACTGGAACTCTACTCGCATCGTGTGCATGTTATCTCGAAAATAGTCATCAGCGAGTAGTGATCAATTGTAGTGTGTATATGCTATTTTCCGTGGATGCTGGTGTTCTGCAACGCTCAGTTCTTAGTCCCCTACTGTGTTTTGGTCATTAGAAACGCCTTGGCAGTGCTATATTAAACGATATTAAGCTGTTTGATGATGGTACATTCCTAGTCATAATATCTGGCAGCCTACAGACTCACAGTGCTTTTATAGACCATGAAGTTCAGATGAGAACCCAATAGGCGGACACCGGGCTGGTCAAATGTAATGACTTAAAAACACATCCTTCGTGATCTCACTGCGTAATAACCCTACAATATTTACCCTGAATTAAAGAATTCAGAAATACTTCCATTAAATTCCCATACACACCTCGGAATTACATGTAACAGTAAAGGTCAATGGCTTAATCACATGGACACCCTAATATCCAAGATCCAGCACAGACTTTTACTACTTAAGGGGCTTAAATATGTATTAGACCGAAAATACCTTGAAATAATGTATACAATCTTCATTGGGTCAAGTTTGGAATACGCCAACCTTGTTTGGGATTATCTACCTGACTGTTTTCTGTCTTTAGAAACGACTTGCCAGTGTCATCCTAATCGATATCAAGCTGTTTGCTTATGGTACATTACTATACATACTATCTGACAACCTACAGATTGACAGTGCTTCTATAGACCCTGACACACAGATGATAACCCAATAGGCTGACACCGGGTTGGTCGAATGTAATGTCTTAAAAACACATCCTTCATGATCTCACAGCATAATAACCCTACTACAATATTTAACCTAAGGTTCAAGAATTCTGAAAAACATTCCGTCAAATTCCCATGCACAACTTGGAATTGCATTTACCAGTGAATGTCAGTGGCTCAATCACGTGGAAACCCTAATATCCAAGGCCCAGCACAAATGTTCACTACCAACGGGTATCTATGCATCGAAACTGGAATAGACACACTGGCTCATAGATGGGAAACCCACAGATTAGTTATGATTCACACAGATGTTAACAGAATGGTGTGCGAAGCTCTTACTAATCACTTCCCCTTAACATACCATGCCCGGGACACATAAAATCCTTATAGATGATGTATTGAGATCTACAATGTAGCAAATTCCCCTATTCTGTTCCTGGAACACCCTCTCTGCGACTGTCACAGCGTCTACTACCTTACACGAATATAAAAGTAAACTACAAGCAATGCAAATCGAAAGACAAGACCCACTTTGGTATTATGCTGGGTCCAGAGCAGTAATAGTAGTATAAGCAGGCCTCACAACGGCTGCAGTAGTCTTAATCTATGTGACAAACATCTGATGGACTCGACTAGTTGTTCTTGTGGACATACTGATGAACCCGTTGAGCATTATGTCTTCTATTGCCCCCTTATTAGGGCAATGGAATCATAGGTTAGTTGCCAATATAATGTTGACACTGGCCGTTTTTAACAACATCCCGCTTACTTATCCATATTTTAAGCAAAGTATTGTAGAGAAAGCACACGGCGAAGACTGCGGTTGTCGACTCACATCGACCTTAGATGGTGGCGACGAGGTGCCATGCAGCAGGCATCATGAGCCTCCGCCTCGAGAAGGCGCTCGCTCAGAGTGTCATGATGCGTCGGGAGCTGCGCAATCAGCTCCGCAAGTTGCTTGATTTGCTTGGCTTGCCCCTCACCTTGCCTCTGCAGATTGGATCCGAGACCTTCCTCGCCGGTTAACACAGGAGATGAGACATGCCCGTATTTAACGTTCGCGTTTCCCATTCTTGGGTACAGGACTTCCCTAGCCTCTAGATTGTGGAGGTTTGTATTACGGGGTGTGCTGCCACGTCCGTAGAAGAGTATGAAGACTATGTAAGGCCTCGTCAAGTTCTCTGTTGTCACTGTGTCGGGCAAAGCATGTACAGATGTGCTCTCAGGCGTGTACTTGACATTGTAATGAATAGTGTAAATTGTCAAAGGCAGCATGGCACACGTATAGTTGGGATCCATTTCACTATTAGTATCATCGGCACTTTCTCAGTCTATGGAGGAGATATACATGTTGGTGTACTATTGTGCTGCACAGTGTTCTCTACACTCCATAAACTGTTAATTCCATGTGAAGCACTGGAATTGACGGGTGTTATAGGCGTAGTGCTTCACATCTCTGACCGGGCGTGTGCAGGAACGTGTGTATTGCTTACTTTCTTAACCCTGATAGCTGGCTTCTGGTGTACAGTAGGTGTATTCTTGTACCCGCCACCAATATATTCTATGTTTTAGATACTTAACTATTGAGTGAATGGCGTATTCCTGTGTGCGTTAGTACGTCTAAACTTGGTTAACAGACTGCTATGATAAATCCCAAGTGTTTCTTAGAGACCTGTTTGGCAGATTGGTAGGGAATGTCCTGCAAGGCGTAGTTCTAGCGATTGCAGGCGTAAGTTGTGACTATGCCTACTAACAGGCGTGTACGAAATTTTCAAAGTCTTGAGGGCCGTTACTTGTGGCACGGTAAGATGGTTGATAGAAATAAAAGTGTCTGAGATTGTCTAAGTGACTTATACAATCTCAAACAACTAAACAGACATAAATAATGTACTTAGTGGAGTGGTTTCTTGCATTGATGCAATTGGCACAACAGTTATCAAAGTCCCAATGACACTGCGCAAAGTGACGATGGACTTTGTTGCTTTGTGGCTGCAGTTTGTGGGTCTGTCGAGTTTTGATGTGCGTCGCATAAGACGTACGTGGTGCATGTGTTGTAATACAGAGTATTAGATATCTGCGTTCCTGGGAAGGAGCAACGCGGCATGTTGACGCAACGGTGCTTGAAACTGGCGAATTTGTCGAATTTCGAGATGTGTACTACTGAAACTAGGCGTGTGCTTCATAGCAAAACACACGTGCGAACTTAGGCAAATCACTACGTCGGCGTTGCTGGTGTAGTGAGAGTACTTCGCTCAAGGGCGCTGCTACTAGGACCCACGCTCAACCAATGTGAAATTTCAGAGTTTGTGCATTGTACTAGGCGCTGATGCCGTCCTTCACTGTAGTGTAAGTAGTCGGCATCAATACACAAATGCTTAGTGTTACAGTCTTTTACATGTATTTGGAAGGTAGGCTGAATTCGTTAGCTCAAGAAACTGGTAAAATCCGCTATTGTCTGAAAGCTGGCGTCGGTAATGGCTTACACCACATAAATAGTCTGAATCCAAGCAGTAACCACACAAGACAGTACGAGGAAGTATAGTCCAGCACTTGGCCTATTGGGCCTATTCCACGAGAACGTGTTGCGAGTTTGCGTACTCGGCGTGAGTTGTACGAGCGAAATGATGAGTTAGCTATTTTAGCTACCTATTGTCTGGTATTTTAGCTACCTGTACATGGATCAAGTATCGTAGTGATTACTCCAATATGTGAGGTTTTTAGTAGCGTATAGGGTGACTTGTTTTAACGTTCGCAACGCATCTCTGGCTAAGTCTTAAGATTAACCAAGTCTAAACACAACGAATTCGCTCGACAGTATATTAAAATGGGTAATTATATAACTGGCGATTTAAATAAAACTTAATAAAAACCTACAATTCACATACAATCAGCGCAGCGCAACTCGTGAATAACTTGACGTGTTTCTGGGGCAAAATAAACTATACCTTAGAATGTTTTGACACAGTTGAATTGGAGGACATTGCTGCCTAAGGCAGATCCTTCAAACTCCTCCCATTCTTCACATGCTACTATCTCTCTCACCCTCTCTCTCTCACCCTCCTCACCCCACCTCTCTCTCCCCCTCTCTCTCTCTCCCTCCCTCTCTCTCACTTCCTCCCTCCCTCCCTCCCCCCTCTCTCTCTCTCTCTCTCTCTCTCTCACTCTCTCTCTCTCTCTCTCTCTCTCTCGTTCTCTCTCTCTCTCTCTCTCTTTCTCTCTCTCTCTCTCTCTCCCTCTCTCTCTCTCTCTCTCTCTCTCTCTCTCTCTCTCACGCTCGCTCTCTTCTTTTCTCTCTCTCACACACACTCCCTCACACACGCTCTTTCTCCCACTCTCTCTCTCTCTCTCTCTCTCTCCCTCTCTCTCTGTCTCTCTCTCTCCCTCTCCCTGACTATCTCCCTCACTTTCGCTCACTCTCGCCCACTCGCACTCTCACTCTCTCCAAATGCATTATTGTATTATTAATGGCTATACTATGCTGTGCATTCGACTCTTGTTACTATACATGTACAATACTTGTATTATGTGAATGTCGCGGGCATAAGACGTATATATTATCGTGCTCCCACCTGAACTATGATGGATCCAAAGAAACAGCTTGCTGTGATATTGTTAACACATTAACGATTACGCACGATGTTGAGTATAATGGAGGTGATAGTTCAACATGAAACTGTTAATGTAAGCGTGGTTTATGCTATGCATGCGACGAACTGGATCGCAGCTGTTACAGAACAATGTAGCTAGGGATAATCAGGTTGTAATGAGAGCCTCAAGGATGGATATGTGAACTGGATGAGTTTGGAAACATTAATTACCAGAAGAGGGCATACGTCGCTAAGGGGATTCGTTTTCGATCGAAATGTGCTTTAACATCGCTATTGTGAATACGATAGAGCATACCAAGATTATATTAATAGGAGAACCGCATTAATGGTTATGCCCAGTACGCTTCCTCAGTAATGGCGCGACTTACCTCGCTACTGTGTTTGTGCATTGTGAAACCATTGTGATTGGAGGTGTCGATACCTTAGGATCGAACTAGTTTCAAAACATCCCACAAGCGATTTCTTTACAGCGATTATTTAATTTATTTTAATTTTCGGAGGAACAAGCTTAGGCATGACCACGTTTTATATATATGTACTGTATTTTAGTTGACCGCATGCCATTTAAAAATCAATGTGTTAATTTTTGGAGAATTTATTATCTCCACTCCGATTAGCTGAAGCTTTTGGCTTGCTTGCATACCATAATAGGAATCAGAAATTTCTAGGAATGTTAATAAGGGATAATTATAATAGAATGTGTGTTTATGTCAAGAAACCCCGACTGTATGAAATTAACCCATGGTAAAGCCAGATGCACAAACAGTGGTGGCTGGGGTGCTTGGGCGGGTAGGGGTGGCGGGTCGGCAGCGTGTCCGGAGCTGTATATATATACTGCTTATCTGATTTAGCTTAAGTTTTAACACGATTGGGATTAAAAATCGGATCCGAATTGGATCATATTCCTGATTTATACATACTCTCAGAAACTACTGGTCTTATGCCAATATGCAGACACGTTCAATTGCATGTATTGTTGTGACAATTTATGAAATTGTAATCACAAATGCGCAGATATATACTAAATAAATCACGTTTAATTAATATCGTTACACATTTATTCCTATGCACTAAGGACATGCCGCAAGTCATGGTTTCACCGTAAAGTAGGGTGCGTGTGATGAGAAATGATATGTCCTTGATGCGTGTACCATACACACTTTTGGCGATTGTATGCGATGGTGGTAGTATTAGTGATGTTAATGGCGTTAGTCGTTGTGGTATTCACTAGTCTCTGTCTTATGTCTGTGTACTGGAGGGATAAACGCAGTTTGAAAAAGAGACTACCTATAGTATTGTTTGCTGATATATTACAATCTGGCATAGAACAGTATGGGATTGGCAATGCCATTATGTGCAAAGGTGGGCAACAGTGATAGCTAAATCAAAACTCTTACACTAATATGGCATACGTATTCAAGCTTTGTAGATTCCGCACGTTTTTGTTGCTGTAAGATAAATTGAATATGGCGGTTTTAAATTCCGACAGTAAATCTGTTTTCCTTCCACGGCAGTGTGCTCATATACTGGTCAGGATGGAATAGATAAAAGAATTGTTGATAGGAATTCTGGAACCCTGTACAATCAATAGATATCGACACGTCAATGACAAAGCGAGAACCATTCAATGGATAATATCGCAGACTGCCTGTGCTATGAGACATTTGAAGTAGAATTTGGAGCGGATGCCACGGCGAACAACGTCACAGAACACGGTGTCTTTCTGGAAACAAGACAGTAGCCATGGATACAAAGTCATGAAATCGATCAGAACAGAGATAAGTAGCTATTATTTGTGTACATAATGGTACATATCTGTGTACACCGTGGTAAATCTATAATATACGCTGCTTGCTATAAACCTCTTCGTAAAGGACATCATATCGAGCATCAATAGAGCACAGGTGTGCACATAACGCATAAGTGAGCGGTCACTTACTACACTTATTGACGACACTACATGGATTTGGGGATCACAAAATCATTGTTCTCGAACTATGCTAAGAATACGGCACCCGATTGCCCCAAGCTGCTGTCTGTTACAGACATGAATTAGTTTTACTTAAATATGTACAGGAAATGTCACACATATGTTGACGTGTTTCCAAAACAAAAACAGAAACATATTAGTTAGTTCAATGTATCTCTAATTGTATCATCGAAGAGCGGCCACACGTAGCTGCCTAGGGTCATTCCTCGATAGTGTAAAGCCATGCAGATCGATACAACGGCAAGTCTGAGCAGGAACTGGACGCCACTTGATTCGTCGATAATGGTTGTTGCCATTATATATGCCAGCTGCTTTTGGCAACACTGTTCCTAAAACACACACAGGCTATGCATACCTGCCTTCAAGCGATTTGAATAACGTTTGAAAACAAGTCATGTGTCGAAGTGCGAATGTGCAATGTAACGTCTAGAACAGGGATTATCTAATATCTTAAAATACAAAACAGTGTATTGATCATTACTGCCAATATCTGGTTATGTCATTCTTCTTATCCACTATCATTTAATACGTCTGCAGTGAGGTCACTGAACTAAATATTACGAGGTACGATCATTCTCACAAACAAACAGATGTATATTCGTACTCAGCCATAGACACGCATGCTACATATATAGTATGATGACTGGAGGCAGACCTCTCAACTTTTCAAAATTGAGAATATGATTTTGGGAAATTAAGGAAGGCAAAGCAAAAGTTGTCCGTGGGTCCTCCCCACTAAGCATCTAACTTCCCCAGAGGTGCTCTGAGGCGCAACATGCGAATCATATTTATTCGTAGAATTTAATGTCTACAAATCCTTTTTTAAACTCGACGTACGGTACCTTTGTGAGCCTTGCGCTCGGGCGCGTGAGGTTGGAGACACTTGCCTGCGTCTCAGACTGTGTGCGTATGTGGAGGATATTGATGTCTAATACTTGCATACATCTCTGAAGAAATATATAGCATTTTCACTAAAGAAAGCACCCATCAAGTTACCAGCTTATTAGCGCCTAATGAAGTGGACAGTACGAAGGATTTGTTCTGGCGGTGTTATTATTTCTTCCGCTATCCATTAAGAAACAAATGATAAGGCGACGCATTTCTATATTCGGCGTCTACGTTATGCAAATCTAGTGCTTGGAAGAGTATAAGCTGCCCAATGGACCCATTAATAGCATAGCTGCCCGACGTTCTCTTAGCGGTACTTTAGCCTAAAGACCGACTTGACATATGCTATTCAAAATGTCAACGAGAAATTATGGCGAGGAACGATCTTAGTAAGGTATTCTAAGCGATCGATATTTAGCTGGATTCATGGATCAGACGTATCACCTCAGCGTGCGTCGTTGGGAATCTGAACCTGATTTTATTACATCAGCACGTGGAAGGAAAGAACTGAGAAACACAATGTGTTGAGTTTGCGAACAGGATGTCAATCCAATGGCGGATTAAATTTTATCCATCAATCATATGACGTCATAATCAATTACTTAACATGTAGAATGACGTAATAATCAATTACATCATGAATGATGATCGTCACGAATGCTTAATTGGTGACGGTCTAAGCGATGTTTTACGAATTGTGTGTCTTTATTATTTACTAAACATGTTGTTGAATATTTTGAAACTACTATGACTGGCCTCTGTAGGCAGAGGCAACCACGGCGCCCAATCAAAATAGTTTCAAAAGATTCAGCAGCTTACTTATATAGTTTTCTGGAAATGGCTAGTCGGCGATCGAGCCAACACGGGCGAAGGGTGGAGCTTAGCTAAAGATTGGCTTGATTTTTCAATTGAAGAGCAAAATAATGATAATACTATTTGCATTTTCTGACACAACTGAATAGCAATGTATCCTATGTTAGCACGTGATGATGTGTGGCTAGTGCGCCATCATTCCCCAAGCATAGCAGCATCACGTGCGTCAGACAAGTACAACAAATATCGTACATAAATGGGTCCAAAACAAAAACAGAAACATGCTAGTTAGTAAAATTTTGAATATGGTGTAATACATCTTCTCTTGAATATCCTGAACATAATTGGATTAGAAGACGCGGCTGCCTATGTCTTACACAATTATGTTCAATGTATAATCATATTTAGGAACGTGCTTTATTTTCGTTTGGAAGCATATGGTATGTCCGAGCTATACTCCATAATCTTATACATTTTCTTATACATTTTTGGAACACGAATCATAAGACATGTCTGGTCTGCGAATTTCGTATAGTGTATGCTGAAAGATTTTCTTTTCAAACCGCAAGAATTGACATATCTAGGCTCGCATCAATGGCCCGTTAAGTTGTACGAATTGTAGAGATTGGTGGGGCATAGCAAAAACTAGATTCCTTCATTATAAACAATCAAATATAAGTAAATATAAGTAAATTTCATGTGATATTGATCAATTGATGCAAACTATGAGATTGACGTAAACCTGAATTCACAAGATTGAAACATACATAATTAACCCTTGGAACCCGGGAAATGAAATACAATAAATTGTTAACCCTGTGAGAAGCATATGTTGAATCTTGTCCATGGCAGTTGTTATCCATGGTCAACCAGAAGAAGATCTGATGTTGTCACTAGCAGACCTCAGAGTACACCAGGTGGTCGCACAAAGCATGGCTCCTACTAGGGTCACTCCCAGGTTATGCATGATCGTAGATGTAATTCATTTATCGGTATGACTACCTCCCACTAGAAACGGTTTTCACAACACCGACTGCTCGGTATAGACATGTGTTGTTTCCCACAATACAACGATTCGGGGCAACATACAGGTGGATACACAGTATCACCTGGTGGGGGCTGGGACATTATGCTGCGAGATCGGCGACCCACGCTGTACCGTGATCATGGATCTGGTAGGCATGACTTTGGGCATGCCGCCACACGCCAAGGGAGAATATGTCACACAAGTGATAATATTGTTGATTGATCCATTGTAATTCCACGTGCACGCCCTCAAACGTCCATGCATACGACAATATGGTTGATTGATCAAGTTTTCCTATCACGGATATCACTAGTCTACAACAGTATATGTTTAAAAAAAAAAGAAACATCAGCATGAACATGCGAGCTGTCAAACATCATCAAAGCCATAATTCTGTAGACCATACAAAGATAATACAGCGTCGATGACGATTGACACATTAGCACCTCATTTATCATGGTATTGGGTTTATTGGGGAATATTTCACAGACACGCGCACAATTCAACAGCAGGGAACGTTTCCAGACACTAATTACCCAATTAATAATTCTCTATATATTCCGTGATGGGAGACGATTATTAATTATTTAAATAGATACGGTCTTTCTGATCTCTCACGATAACAATGAAGAATGGACATGAGCCAATATTGGCGTTTATCTCGCAAATCTTATTTTCGATCCAGATGATGAATACAACGAGAGGATATTTTGGGAGAGATGTACTGCAGAGCATGCTGCTGAAAAGGAACACGTAAGATATTAACAGATCTATCTGTTGCCTGGAATATTGTTCATATGGATATCATCGAAATGTCAAGAAACTGGAAAGCTCGCTCTTTTCGTAGCTAGAAAGGTCAGCAAATCAAGAATTTACTGAGCGCCATAATGAAATATAGTCTACATTATGAAGATTGACAAGGTAAAATACTATGATCAGGATCACAACCACCGCCAGCGCCACCGCCGCTGCTGCCACGGCAACCGCCATCGTCGTCGTCGTCGTCGTCGTCGTCGTCATCATCATCGTCACCATCGTCATCATCATACGTCATCAACAACAACAACAACAAAAACAATAACAACAACAACAACAACAACAACAACACAGTCATAAACACCACCACTACAACTTCGTCCACCAGCACCATCACCGCCACAACCAGCATCGATACCAACAGCACCATCATCACAGTGTATATTGTATTAATTAAAAGATGTTGACTTCGAATTTGCCTTTGATTTTCAGCAACATCGATTCCATACTCAATCGTCGTTGCCATGCGAAACTCACGCAACTTCTGAAGAAAGCATGCAGTTACGGATAAGCGATACGAAATATTTATTCATGTCATGACCTGAGTTTTGGCACTCTTGGAATATCCTGCCATTTGGCACGGTACATCCGGAAGGCACTAACATGTTCTAGAGGAGCATGTTTCCATGCGCCAGATTTATCTCGCAAAGCTTGAAGAGAGCACTGTAATTAGAGTTGCGTTTCTACACATTACTTTTTGATTACCTCTTAATTTCTGGGATTTTGCAATAACTGATATATTGATACCCACAGTAGAATGGAAGTTATCACGCGTGCAAGAAGAATCAGGTATTTATTCAGATAGCGTGTAGAGATCTGTGAATTGATTGCAGTAAAGAAAATAAAGTGCGATACTACATGTATACATATGCATTTAAAGTGAAATACCACCTATAGACTAGCATCGTGCCGTATCAATATCTATCATATTGCCACCATAACCAGTAGAAGTTAGATTGTATATGCGATATGAATACTCGTAAATTAAAATGAAGTGATGTGTTCAATGCTTTGCTAAATGGTCAGAATAATAACATAGTGCCGAACATTACATGTGTTTATTACCGTTCTCCAATTTCGTGATCATGCATGACTGGGCTCGTGCATCACATGTGCGCACTAAGCGTAGCACACATTAATATCATTCTTTCTAGGTGCACTGTCCCAGGAAGAACTCAGGCTCTCGACAGGAGACAATGGTGAATACGTCAAGTGAAACAATAGAAGTATTGAGTCGTGTCAGTGAAGTTACAATGAGTTAAAGTTGATATCCACAACATTAAATAAGCCGGTTAATTGCGTAGAATGCTCAGAAATAAATGAAAATAGAAGTAGGTCACGCCATGTGTTCAGTGACGCGAGGCCTGCCGTGGATTGTAGCACATTATCAGGCCAGGCACATCGAGAAAATCCATTGGAATTCGGCGTCTAAGCAGGAACACTCAGCTGCTGTCCCTGTCTTTAATAGGTGTACAGGCAGTGTCAGCGAATTTGGTGAGATTCAGGGAGAATGTAACATTATTAAATTATCCGTGGATAAAGTGTTTTTGTCGCCATCGCTGAAACCGCATGATACCCTGTTAGGAATAAAGAAACCAGATCAGCAAGCATTGAAAGTCATTCCGAAATGCGAACGTTATGTGGAAGCGGCTATAAAAGCTATACAAGAGTTTGATGAGAGAGACACTGTTGATGTGCAACCATTAATAATTGTGTTAACCGCGAGTATACTGTATTTACAGGACGTGCTCGCAGCATTTCTTGTGAATTGCCGTTTTGACCAGGCTATGTCACAATTATTTAGGTCACTACCATATCATAATTCTGGATTTGGGTCTTGGAGTTTGTAAAACGTTCGGATAGTGGTTGAGTTATAAGGCAGAGGACAACAACCGCAAAACGTATGACCTACATTCAAGTAATAGGGATGGATGTTCTAATCATGGTTGCAAAATTGTTCTGACCCACGGGTGCAACTCTTGATATGCGTACAGCTGTTCTACCAGAGACTGCTATGAAGATAGGGAGGTGGAAGTCTAAGGATATATTTATGAATCATTATGTATATCGAAACGTGCATGCATCATATACGTCGGCCGCTCTAATTGAAGTTTGCGCAGACAATAGTCTGCTTCATCTGTACATATGTTTCTGAATTTATGTTTAACTTTAAAACATGCGCGGGTTTATGCTTCTATCTCTGAATTAAGCATCATTGTCATCATAAAATAAAGTGAGCTAATAAGGTAGATTCCCGAAAATCTTAGCTATCATCATCATCATCACCACCAGCACAAGAAATAGCACCAACACAAGCACCACCACGGCCACCTCGACCAACGCCACCACCACCACCACCACCACCACCACCACCACCACAACAACAACAACAGCAACAACAACAACAACAAAAACAAAAACAACAACAACCACTAAAGCCACACCAACAAGCACAACAACAACAACAATAATAACAACAACAACAACAGCAACAACAACAGCAAGACAACAACAACAACAACATCGTCGGTACAATCAGCATCATCGGCCACCCATCATCGTCTTCGTTCATGAGGATCAATTAGAAATTGCTTACTCATCTGCTGCTTAGCACGTCTATTTTCTCCATCAGCGACGGCCTACGCCTGCTGGTAATTCTACCCCACAGTCACAGCACGCATGAGAGGAATGAACTAACTGTTACTGCATATTGCTTTGCGCTCACAGGAGGCCATTCTGTTTCGTGTGCATGTTTCCACAGGTCGCTTCGACGTTATGTGTTCGCTTGATTTAACTCAATTATTCCTAGGAATTCCAAGCGTGCCCAGATTATACGATGTTATTTTTCTATTCGTGGCATCATGATCCATAATCAGGAAGCTCGTTTTCATCAGAGTCTTTAACCATGACATCTTGTAATACTTAGTGAATTGCTTTCACTAGACACAATCGAAATAATCTCCATAGCAGCAGTGCATTCTATAGAGACATGCTTAACACCAGCATGATTAAAATTGATCACAGACCGTCATTCTGAGAAGAAATACCGTACAGTGTGTGGTGTTTGAGTATTTATTATCCGGTAAAAGTGTTAAAATTGCTTATAAGCGCGTTTCCTTTCTTATGATGATTTCCACAGTCCAATACTGGAAATGAGCTTGCGGCTGTAATGATGGTCTTTTTTCAAACAATAATTTCTTCAGATAGTGTACCTGTACGAGTTTTCAGCATCGTCCTTGCTGTCATGATGCCTTGGAACAGAACTGTTCCATTCACAATTATATTCTGACCTTAACAACCCATGGTTCGCTATAATTAATTATCACTTAAACTATATCCGAAGTAACGCCGTAAAGATGGTTATTTATGACATTATTAAGCACGCCGATATTTATTTAGAATAGCTATGTCAAATGTGAGGTTGCCGTGACATTGTTGAAAATGACCAATTATTAAGGTTGAATTTTGTTCTTGCTCTGAGCATGTCTAAACAGAATAATAAACAACTTACATATAAAGGGTTATTGTTTGCTGTGCTTAGAAACTGATATAATGCACCCAATTGTATTGACCATCAAATGCAGTGATGCACTCAAGCAATGGATATGCATATATACAGTGTGACAGTTGTCATCTACTATATTATGACCAGCTCATCTTGGGAATCAATAAATAAACTTAGACTTGTTTTTCATTCAGGATTGTGGAAAATGATAATTCAGTTGAGCATCAATCTTAAATGAGACAATAGTAATATGCTTTTCATGTATTTAGATAGCGTTCAATTAACTTTATCTGATCCAATCTTATGTAAATGTGTACATATACAATTACAAACTATCATGATATCACGGGTTTCACTAGGTCAAAGGTCAACATCATTATATCGCTCGCCATGCAACGTGTAGGCATGCAGAAAACGTATCTCCTTGTGATTTTACACATCTAGTAAAGCATGACTAACGAAAAAATTGGCCAAAAAATAAATTTGTTTAGAAACCAGAAATACATGTATTGGCTAGGTTGTAGATCTTGACATTAACATACCATTACCATCGGTAGAACGAAATACAATTTTCAAATTTCTCACCAATTCGAGGACCATCACTCTGACCAAATCATGAATTTTTAAGGAAATGGGAGTGTTGGCGTTGGCCTTACAGCATTCCAAATAAACGTTAGTGCCAAGGCGCATTTATTTTTAGAAATATTGACGTTTGATACATATTAACTAATATTAATAACATTATGACTACCAGCACCGCTGAGTGTACTGATGGCAATCACACTTCCACAGCAATGTCTGCCTATCTGACCAACTCGGCGATCGCCACTACAACAACCCCAACACTATATCCCGAGACATAAATAAAAACATACTTTATAATAGTACGGGAAGCAAAGTAGTTCAAATTCTGCACATATTCTGTTTAAATCCATGAAGACTTAGCATACCTCGTGTGCGCACGCGAAAACCTATGATTATCGTGTCCATTCAGAAATCAACTTCATCCTCAGTTCGACCTATTTTCTGTCTTGTTTGGAAATTCACATACTCTTTCTAGGGACGATAGCCATAGACGCTAATCAGTTGGGCATTAATAAGATGCAGGGGCTCATCATTGATCTGCATTGTCGGATTTCCTACAGCTATGGTATTTGATGTGCGTGCTCTAATACGTGCTCAGGTTATCAAGGAAAGAACACACACTGATAAGCATAGTGTTCAACAATATTCAAAGATTCATTTTAGACAGTTTTGGTCGTGTTGCTATTTTCCAATAAGTCTTAAATCTAATGGTCATGCCAGCCAAATCCGGCTCTCGCGGTGTTCTTGGAGAATATCCATTCAAGTGAAGACTATGTTTTACAGTTTTACCATTGAACTGACAGTCAGTCTAACAGACATTTTCTAAAATAGTTCTTTCTGGGCCTGTGAATTTTAAGATTTTTGATAAATGTTGACGATTAAACAGACAAGGGTTCAGTCATAATGGCTTTGTGTGCCTTTACAGTACCCGAGTAAAGCGTGCGCGAATATATAATTTTTTCACAGATTCTTGCCAAAGTTAAAGATTGTCAAGTTAATTATCTTAAAACATGACTTTTTAAGGGCATTGAAACACATTTTAAATTCAACGACGTGCATCTGATTCAAAGATAGATAAGTAGCCTGCTCAGACTGAAATGCATTATAGACAATATAACTAATTCGATCATTCATGAATGTCCAAAGCCACTAAATTATTGATGATATTTCAATAAGTCAGAAAAAGTCATAAGTAATTTCCTTTGAACCTTCATTTACATTAATTCGGGTGCCTGGTTTCCGTGACCGCGGCAGATAGTCTCTCATGACTAAACACTAAAACATGAGTCAATGTATATAAACATTTGTGAAGTAATCTGTTCCCTCACTAATTATCGCCTTAACGTGTTTAACTCTGACATACCAGAATATAGATTTAAATGTAATTACAAAGGGAAGTTGTTGATTATCTTGGAACTAGTTTGACAGGAACATGTTGCGTAGGCAGCAACAGATCCAAGTCAATGTTAATTTTAAAATAAGGAACAGCATATCTATTACAAGGTAAACCATATTAGTGTTTTGGTATTTCGCATTCAAAGAGTTAATATGTTGATCTTGATTCGTTAGAATATGGTACATGTGTATACAGTCTGCATTTTGAAATGGCATGGCTCGCGTATGTGTTATCAAGATATATGAGACAAGAAAGAGATTCTCTCTTAAGATGCAGCATAAATTCTGACAGATGTGCTGTTAGAATATCTACAGCATACATAGCCATATATCTTTTAAGCAATACTCAATATATTCTGGCATTCTATGGGATTTGCAATTATTAATTTAAAATTAATATAATTACAATTGCTCCATTTGTTTGCATTTGCCACTTCCAACTTCAAATGACTTTCTGATTAACGATGCAGTTTTACGCAGTTCATCTTACTCATTACCAAAGATAAGATAAACTAATAGTTAGTGTAGAGACACACCCATTAAACACAGTCTATCTAACGAGAACACAGATAATGGCATAGAACAAAATAACTTAACTTGGCAAAATAATTCCTGATAACTTTCAGTTCATCGCATTACATGCGAATGCTTTCAGTGGATTATAGTGCGCATGCTGTTATGTACTGCTCTACAACACATTAACGTTTGCGTCATGGCATTCCCGAGCTAACAGCATATATATTGTTCAATCTGCTTTCTCATACTATCTCATGAAGATTGATAAGACATTGTCAAGAATAAATGGATATTACTTGCTGTATTCGGTTTAAGCTCTTCGTCACTGCGTCATCTGAATAAATATCAATAAGAATTATACTGAATTAAATATACTATTGTCGATGCAGCTTACAACTCATACCAATGACAACGCCACTTAGACTAGTAAATATAATCGTTCGTGGTTGTGCATGCAAGAACTTTACATGACAAGCTATTGTTGTTAACATTGAGCCTGGTTTACTATCAGGCACAATTGTTGGGGAAAAATGTTATCGATGTATTTTGGATGCCGCAAATGGTCGATGATGTTTCATATTAAACGTATTTCGTTTGCTGAAGGTTTTAAGATTTTGAAACCGAAAATGCCCACAATTTATCAGCACGTTTACAATGAATACTGGGAATTCAGGATTCGAAATGTTAAACTGTATTTAGAATGAAATGGTTTAATTAACACTCTGAAGCCTAAATGCTGTAACACCAAAATCAGCTTTGTTTACGCAACTGATTCCTCTCAAATTAGTTTCAAATCGTGTAACTATGTATCTATATAGTCAACTTATTAAAAATCTTGGAAGTCATGGTTTAATAGGCTACACAGGCAATGAAATCTAGTTATGCAAGCTAGTTTGCAAATCATACAAGCTAACATAAATATAATACTCATTTTATGGGACTGTAGCTCGCGGGGTAGTGTCGGGCCGTTCCGGTGTTTGGTGTTACTCGGCACACCGCAAGTGCACGACGAATGATGACGTTGGTTAGCTTACGGTATTGGGGTGACGGATCCTGTACGATACTGCCCTATGGGTAACAAAGACCGGCTCCTAAGGCCGGTGGAACTCAATCGTTCCGGTGGAGCCATACGACCATCTTCGCGAACATTAAACACAACAGTCTCATCCCAAGAGTTTGTGTCACCAGTATGCCTGTCCATAGCAATTTTATGAGCTATGGTCTTACAAGATTTGATTTGGTGACCTAATTAACATAAGTCTATACAATATTTTTACCTAAACAGACGTCAACCATGCGAGATAAATATAATGAGCATACGAAAATACAAGACATAGAGACAGCCTGATGAACTTATAAACGTGGGGCTCCCTGAGGTACCACACAGACTGGTAGGTCCGCAGAGGTATCCCCGTAAGGGAGGCTTCCGTAGACGAGATTTAACTAATTAGCTTAATATAAGCTATTATACCCCTAAGCTGAAAGGAAAGACAATTATCTTTTGTAGTGTCAGAAAATCATGTGCCCCACGCGGGCACTACTCCTAGTGCTAGTTTGAGTGAGGAGTATTATCCTCGCGTGGACCGTCGTCACTGAATCCTTGCGAGAGGGCCTCCATCACAGGAAAATGTTGCCATCGCTTAAAGCGGGAGAAGAGTAGTAGCCGAAAGAAATATTTAACCAAAAT
The DNA here is from genome assembly GCA_034401795.1 of Chaetoderma sp. LZ-2023a. Taxonomy (NCBI): domain Eukaryota; kingdom Metazoa; phylum Mollusca; class Caudofoveata; order Chaetodermatida; family Chaetodermatidae; genus Chaetoderma; species Chaetoderma sp. LZ-2023a. Next base: position 113,346,694 of record CM067359.1, read on the forward strand.
GCTGCAAAGAAAAGACCATAACCTAGTGAGATTATGACTATAAGGTTGCGTGCTGTTTTACGTGAAGACGGGACGAGCGATTCCTCAAGGATTCCCACGTCACCGTCTTATGTAACTCTCAATATGCTGAATTAGTAGTTGCCGCTTTTATTTATGCAGGCCTTCTTCTATGCCTAACCTTGCATTTAGTTTTTAGAGACAAGACCTGTTTTAGGCCGCAAATGGCTGGCGTCTACCTAGCTTTTTAGATACGGCTGTCATTGAGAATGGATTCCCTAAGACAGCAATACTGAAGACAGCGTGCATATATGTCACTTTGCAAGACCTCCGAACTGGATAAGAATCCGGACATCTCGCTCTGTAACCACATAAAACGTCACAGGACATTGGTTACTTTTCGCAAAAGCATTTTTTGGTAACTGATCTATCGTTATGGTGGGGGTAAGAGAGACGAATACCCACCATGAATATCATTCCCGTGAGGGCGTGTCAGATCTTAATATCATACCCAGACATTCTTACGGAATTTGGTGGGGATGCGCATCTCGCCCATCACCAGGTCCTACGGAACTAACTTTTTAACTTGGTGTTAGGTTTAAGCACAAGTTGCCCAGTTATGCACTGTGGTGCAGGAGGATTGTTCAGCAGATTAAAGAAAATAATAATTAAGATATGTTTTAGCAGTGCTTTCCTACATTGGCAAAAGTAACTAACTACTGAGTATCCGAAGATACATGGGGAACGTATGTGACACCACACCCTGGCCATCACCGCTCGGAAACCCCAATAGTTTCCCAGGGTCGGATCAGTCCATGGTGCGGATAGAGACATCCAAACAAATAAGAAGCCATAAAGCTTAGTGGAACATGAAGAGAGACAATAACTTAGAAACATGAGGCCCTTTAGGTGTGTTGGCAAATCTTACACAACCTTGCCGGAGTGCGGGGCTAAATTATCGCAACTACTGGAAAAGAGGCGTACACTACGCGTCTCTTAATGAAGAGATTGTCTCTAATCATATTAAACCTATCCTATCGAGCTGAATGGAAAAGGTTTTAAGTCAGTAGAATGCCGGGCTAAACAGAGTTATAGCACGGACAGCGACCTCAGTGAAAAATTGTTGGTGGTTGGAGAAAGTGCTGCATATACAAATGTTGCTGTATAGTGTTTCTTAAGTGCACTGCAATTCTATATTTTTCTACAGCTAAACAAAACATATAAACTGATGGCCACTTGCCATATATACATTAACCAGAACAATCAATGCAATGTGAAATGATCAGAACAATATATACAGTACAGGTTGAGGAGCCTACTACTGTTCGGTTTACGGAAACACCTTCTTGAAAATAAGAATAACTATAAACAGATACAGAACTTATAATTAGTGGTCCTAAGACCGTTACGGTGCCTTTTAGTCAACGGGACCGTTTGTACAGATACGATATAATTATCAAAGACGTAATTAACGGGATAATAAAAATGTCAAGTATAGTTACTTGAATAATCGGTAGCCATTCTTAAGCCTGGGCTATCGTGTTACTGAAATTGATACGTCACCCTTGGTATGACGCGGGTTGATGCATTCCCTGGAAGCTGTAAAGTTCTCACATGCCGGTTTCTGCAAACAAGATTCCTGCAAGCAGTCCATCATGGGAGCAGATCGAACTCAGGACTGTAATCACAATATAGAATGTCTAGCGAGTAGTCAGCAAGAGATACAATAACATTACTGCTGTGGCGAAAGCTCCTGTACACCGATGGTATGGATGGAAGTTGCCAACAACCCAATCATAAGTGGGGGTTGTTGAATGTGGATGAAGATACACAACTAAGCTTAACAGTGCGCGGTATCTCAACCAGCTCTGAAGACGTACTGGGCAAAATTTAGTTTGCTGCAGCCAAAAAGTTTAGATAACCCTGCACGACATCAGTGCGGGGATGGCTGAATAACCACTTTTTGGCGTGAACGGCGAGTCATCGACCAAAGAACATCGCTGCCTCTACATCTGTAGAATCACATTTTAGGCCAGGAAAGGCCTCACCGCAAGTTCGTGTTCCAAGTTAGTTCTTGATATATTCGTGAACAATATTCAAAAGTTCCAAAAATGCTCCCGCAACAACGGGAGATACAAAATTGATTTAGTGCGGTGGGTTGGATTACTACTGGCTACGGGAGAGAAACCGACAGAGACCGGAATGATCTGCGTAATGCCTGTCTTGCTGATTGTAGCTGACACAGGTCCAACCTAATCAGCCCTGGCCGAGGATGCTCTCGAGCTCTGGATTTCGTCTCCTTTTATACTATTCGTGACGTCAGAGGCGCAGGCTCAAACCAATCATCGGTCGAGCAACAGCCAATCAGCGCGTAGCTAATAATAACGCAGCCGAATGTTCTAGAACATTGTAGAAGTTCTGCGTACACGTGGTTATGACGTCACGGCAATACCTTGAAGATAATCAAAAGGGGTTTTCTGTGGACAACTCAGCCATTTCTTAACCGATTTTGAAATGGCTTACAGATTTGAAGAGCCCGTCAAATTCTGGTCCAGATTAATGCCAGGTTTTGCGAGAACACGTCATTAAAAAGGATTACATTGTACCTTTTCGGTACACTAAAAGAGTCATTCTATCTGGGTCGTAAATTACGCGCTCTGTCAAAAATAGTATTAAGCGTGCGCATGCGCACTATGCGTTTTAACGAACTTAGTCGTTTTTACAACGCGTTTTCTCTCATAGGCTCATATACGCTTATAACTCTACCCAGGGGGGCGTGTTCAGCGAATGAATCCAGGACGGGCGGCCCATACAAAGCTTAGCTGGTACGGCCTGTACCTGATCGGTTGATCCGAACTACAGGACACAGTGTCAGGTTTGGGGCTCTTCTGTCTATTATGGTACATATAACACAATGTATTCGAAGCACATAATCATCAGTAATTCGTGTCACGACTCTGGGGAGTAATTGGAGTTAATTGAGGCGGCATATAATGATACAACATATTGTGTGGAAATAGATACAAGCTGCATTATCAAAGCGGGAACTTTGAGAAATATGTCGACCATTCAATCACAAGCCACTAAGCTGATCCTACCAATTCGGCACAATTAATTTCAGATCATCATGTTAATTTAATAATATTCAGATCGAGTGTGCATGGTACAATTTCAGTATCTTCACAATGCATTACAGAAATTCATTATAGGGCGAGACTCCACATATGTCATGGTTATTGGCATTTAAACCTTCTGTATGCATTTGGCCTTGGTCTACCATCTCAACTACCGTGGCATGAGAAAAATAAGATAATTTATATATCTTGATTACTAAATTGAATCTATGCTAAGATTGTATTCATGCCTCTAGATTTTCTAGACTAACATAGATAGAGAGATGGGCATGAAACAACTCCAGCACACCTCCCAAAGAAAGTATAATCCCACAATTGTCTATTAGAAATGTTCACGAATCTGTAATGTACATTTCCACATGAATAAATTATTAGTTTTGTATCAGTAAAATCATCAACCTTGAAATGCATGGTCATTTAGTTGGTAAGAGTATGTTTATCTAAATTAGCATATAGATATATATACAATAAGAATGCGTACTCATGAAACGTCAATTTTCAGGAAACAGTGTCCAAATTATACATTTTTTTAAGTGAATCTTAACGGCTATAGTACAAGCAGGTGTTCTGAGATACATGATATTTTACTCAGAAGCAGGTACACTGCATAGTCAGACAACTAGGCTCTCGAATCTTGTCAATAAAATATAGTGCATGGCACAGTGTAAATTTTCTCAGCGTTTCCATGTGTTTAAACAAATAGTTTACAAAGCAATTCCCATGTCTTTAACTTTTGAGAGTGCTCTCAAATGAAGCACATGTGATAACCCGAGCTTGCATTAAACTTCCGAATCCATAAATCTGTTAACAGATGAAAGCTCAGAAAGATAGTACTAATGAATACTTATTGTCTGCGAATGCAAATGTAGATAATATACACTGTCCGTGCTTTAGTCGATGTGTCTGAGTGCCTGAAAGACAACACATCTTAATACGTCTCACCATTCCAAATGACAAAATAAGTCAGGCGTACCAAACCGTGGCAGATCACGTTGTGAATACATTTTCCATATGAGTACATATGTGAATGCCTGCTTCTTTTGTCCCGATCTGTTGCTATGTGACCTTTGGTCAAGGCAGACATGCACCGATCTGCTCAATTTGCATTCACATGATACACTACTGCCAGGATGTAGTAGCGTATTGCATTGTAATGAAGTGTGGGACTCAGATCTGGCAAAGACGTCAGCGCAAATTAGTGATAATTCTAATACGCTCCTCAGTTTCGAAAATTCAGTCTCAAGAGCATATCTTAGTCAAAGCTGTTTACAGCGGATAGGCGATCCTGGTGGGAAATTGTGAATAGTATTTAAGGTGGGATTTTATAAGACCGCACTGGCATAATATAAATCAATGCAACAACTGAATTTCAGGGAAGCATTGATAAATTCGTAAGTTTTCGTTTTAACGGAATAACAAATTCCTACACATCGAGATGTCTATCTGCCAGATTTTTCTTGAGAAATGTCAACTATTGGCCGAATTGTGCATTGTGCACACACTTGCTATGATTGATAGAAAGAATATATCCAGGATTTCTGCAAACATTAGAAACATCATATTTTATAATGCATTCAGTAAAAATGTCCAAAGAAAACAATTATGGATGCACTTTTCTAATAGAGGCGTTGGCTAGTGTATGCAGGAACATGCCTTTACTCGATATCATGTATGAATTCCGTATTAGTTTCCAAACTAGTTACACAATTCGTCAACAATTATGTCTGATTCGATGTGTACGTATGCTCGGCTCAGCTCAGTAAGAACAGTATTTGTTATTGACTAAGTTTTTTTGCCAAACGATTCATAATTTTAATAGGAGAATCTAGTTGATGTCCTTTCTAAATTTACATTGGTTGATGACTCAACATTTTGCACACAACCGCTTTTTTCTCCCCTCAACCCCATCCTGCTCCCACCCCGCCTACCACCACCCACCATTACGCTACCAAACAACGGCCCAACCCACCCCGTGCCATATAAGGATGCAGAGATGCGTTACTTGGATATGGAATCGATAGCATACCATAATTCACTGATGAATTAAAAGACGATGTGCTGTAGGAGCTGGTGTTTCTGAGGCTGAGCCCGGTGAAATGCACATATTTTCTATCTCCTTTCAATTCTATAAATCGTGCTCATCAAATGCATACATGGTGGAGAGAGCGGGTGGGAGGGGAGTAATGGAGAAAGAGAGAGAGAGAGAGAGAGAGAGAGAGAGAGAGAGAGAGAGAGAGGAGAGAGAGAGAGAGAGAGAGAGAGAGAGAGCGATAGAGAGAGAGGGTGTGAGGGAGGGAGGGAGGGAGGGAGGAGGAGAGAGAGAGAGAGAGAGAGAGAGCGAGAAAGAGAGAGAGAGAGATAGAGAGAGAGAGAGAGAGAGATGGATAGATAGATAGAGAGATAGATAGGTAGGTGGGTAGGTAAGTAGGTAGGTGGGCAGGGAGGGATGGAGGGAGGGAAGGAGGGAGGGAGGGTGGGGGAGAGAGAGAGGTGGGCGGGGGGGATGGATGTGATAGGCAGAGATGGAGAAGGAGAGCGCGCATGTGTGCGTGCTTGCTTTAATGATATATAAAGCAGACGTTCTTTAGCGGATTACGTATTGAAACGCCTGCCTTTTCAGAATGTTTATTGTACTCAAAGCATGTTAACATCTGTGTAACAGTCTATGGCTAATTTTGTTCAATAATTAATTGTGTTTGTCAAAATCTAATTTAGTGTCTCACTGCATTATTTAATATTATGACTGATGGTTGCTCTCTATCAATCATTTCTATAAGATAGTGTAACTGGTACCCGGGGTAATGTGCTTTGTGAATTAAATTAAATTTAGCAAAGTGAAATAATCCATGTATTGATCAGATCTTCAGTGCTTGCATTGATGGGTGATTAAACGGTACATATGTTGTTGTCTTAAAAGCACTATTATGCTCTGTCTATTACCGACACTTTCTAGAAACAGACGCTCGTTTTCATATTACATTTTATCTTACTGCCTGTTACAATCTTAATTTAACTCACTCACCGATGTATTCCGCATACATATTATTTTCAAGGCCCTCCATACAGGAAGACTATTGCATGGTTTGAAATTAATTTGACTCGAAGGCATTGCTGCCATAGGCAGTAATAGCTTCCAGTACAATTAATTTCAACATATTTAACAGGAGAAGTTTTATGTAATTAAGAATTTACCTTTTCAGGGATTTGTCTGTGAACGTGTTTCGTTGATTGAAACATATTCATATTTTCGATGCAGCAATTGTTAATCAAATTAATTTCAAAATATTCAGCCAATAAATAAGGTAACATTGACTAGGCTTTTCTACCAGCATGCAGCTGCATACCATTCTAAATGTATGCTAAGCGCCGACCAGTGAGATGACACCGTATACAAAGGAGGTTGCATGTGTCTGCGCGCGTGAGTGCGTGTGTGTGCATGCGTACACAGGTTTGAATGTGCGTGCGTGCGTGACTGCATGCGTGCGTGCGTGCGTGAGTGCGTACCTGTGTGTGTGTCTGTTTAAGCAGTTTCGCACTTAGATAATATACACGTGTATACTAGTGTAAATTATAAAAGCGTGGCCGTCTTTAAACACACCCATATAAACTCGTTTGTATGGTAGAGCAGTGACTCAAAGAAATTGGCACATGATAGTGATACCACGCTGGGGAGTAATCGAGGGTAAAACCAACACAAATGGTACACTTCGTGCATGCGATTCGTTGGCGAATGGCGGATAGCGAAAATGGCGGGATATCGAGGGAATTAATGTAAAGGGAACCCGTACCTGGCCTTTTAGTAGCCGAGAGGCGGGAGTGGTGTGAAATAAGATGGCAAATTATCGAGGGCGCACTGTATATAAATTGAGCCACATGCACAGTGGAATATAACTACTTGGCTTACGCAACCAACAAGTAAAATCGGCCTGTAGTCAGCTAGCAATCTAACAGGTTCTCAAGTAAAATAACCGATAGAAAGGGGAATGCAGATATCAGTGCCGTCCACGTCTCCTACACCTACGCATTGTAAGAGGTAGTGATATATATTTGGTTGGGAGTCACAACTGACATATCTCGGTCTGTTGGCCTATCAGAGAGGTCGGTCGGTCAGTGTATATGTTGGTCTGTCAGACTGGTCTGGTTGCCAGGTGGCTGGGCAGTTGTTCAGTCAGTCAGTCGGTCGGCCATTTGGTCAGCCGGTCGCTCATTTGCTCGCTCACTCAGTCGGCCATTCGCATGTTCACTCGGCTACCATGTTGCTCGTCAGTCACTCAGTAAGTCAGTCGGTCAGTTAGTTCGTCGGCCAGTCGGTCAGATGGTCGGTTGCTCAGTTGCTCATCCGGTTTTTCAGTTGAGCAGTCACTCAGTCATTCCCTTGGTCATTCTATTTGGTTTGGCGAATATCTTACATTTCTGGCAAGGCTGCTAAGAGGCCCATTTAGTAGGCACACCGTGTGAAATGACAACTGCATTCATACATATTATGCAACATGCGGAAATAGTATGCAGACCACGTGTGCACGTTATCCAACATTTTGCAAAGGTAACCATGTGAAATATGTAAAGTTAAAAGTCATACACATTTTTTCTGATTGACTAAGAGGAGAGTGTAACTACGATGCATGCAAAGTAATTAACATATTTTCAATTCCGGCAGAGCGACTGGTATTCAGCGTGTTTCTCAGATGCGGTCTGAATATCACTACTAATTAATACAAATCTTATGTGTCGCATGCACTGGACGGCTTCGGTTTGAATGTGCCTTTGGTGGTAACTATGGCATGCCAATCTTTTGCATTTTATACCGAGCGTTCTGTCATTTTTTCACGCATATACAGTGGCAAAGGTAGAACTAGATCCCTATGTTCCATAAAATTCGATATTCAACTCAATATAGACCCTACTAAATTAGATGGGCGAGGATGGTATGTGTGTTGTCAATCTAAATTGGACTGCAATTATATCATGACTAATCGGTTCCACCGGCAGACGTATCCACTCAACAACTAATTTTAATCTTTTGGAACCTATCAGCTGAAGGCAGGATTCAATGATGAGGCCAGTGGTGTACGTGCTGAATTCAGTCCCGCAGAATCACAGTAAGGGTGGCTGATAGGCCGTAATGGGAAACTGCCGAAGTAAGTATAACTCTATATACATGATGTTCCTAGACATCTGCACGATCTCACATATAGACAGCGATCCATTATACAAATGGTATTTCCTCCAAACATTATTATTTATGGCGTGCTTTTATCTATAAGGCCTTTTATGTAGGAATCAATAGACAGAATGGATATCACTATCAGTTTGGTTATATAATGTACGGACTCTGTCTGCAGCGAAAAGCTAGATTTATGACTCAGTTGTAATCGGAAATTAAGGCCACATTGCCCTTATGCTAAGCGAAGCTGGCCGATATAAATAATAGGTCAGCTTCATGGGATAAATTGTGCTTGGACTATGTACCCTGCTAGGAAACTGTGTTGTTCAGCATCACAGATTTACCTCTGCCAATTAAGGCCTATGTATTTCGCGAGATGTTGCTATCATGTCAGCAAGAGATTGGTGATCAAATGTCGGTTCAGCTTGAAGATGGTATTGACACCCATGCAATCCATACTGTCTTGTAAGATCTAAGATGCTATATTAAACAACAGATCCAATACGCATCCAATTTACCATGATGTGGTTAAGCAACTGGTATTTCATGTTATTAAACGTAATCACTGGATATTGGCTCACGCAACCATATTAATTTCTAGGAAAACCTGGAACAACATGTGTATACTTGCCCAATGATAGATCAAACTCCTTATTGTGCTCGATGTGTAATAACAGTTAGCCTAATCAGGCCTAAATGTTATAATTGAACCATGCAAATGTGCGCGTAAAGGTGATTAGGTTGTCAATCAATATTGCCTTTAGTGGGATGCGAAGGTTGGCATGGTATTCCGAGTTGATGCGCTTGCTACAGCAACGTTATTAATATAACACTATCAACAACACATAGCTTCGTCCACATACTACCGGATCAATCCCATCAATCAATAAGATCTGATTGAGCCAGAATATATGTTCGGTCAATCAGATACGATATTTCAATGAGGAATAGCAAATCTGACAGACCGGCAAAAGTATATGCATGTTCTTACTTAATTGCAAATACGATTGTTGCACGTTATTCTGCACATAAGTCACACATGCGACGATCATAAGATCGGTTATCCTTTAGCAACTCGATTAGCTAATCTTAATGGATCTTTCCAGTGTTTGCTATGCTCCGCCCATCACTACCCAGCCAACATTCGTTAGTGGGCCCCGATTGGGCTACCGAGTAGGCTCCGATTGGGCTGCCCGATCAGGGCCCGCTTATAAGTGTCACTGGGTTTGGTGCAGGCCCCGATTGGGTTAGCCCAAATGTGGCCTATTGTGTGGGCCACACTCGGGCTATGAGTGGGCCCCACTCGGGCTATGAGTGGGCCCCAATTGGGCTAGTAGAGGGTCCCTACTGGGCTCGATAAATTAGTAGGACCAATTGGGCTGCTCGATCGGGACCCACTAAAATGTGTCACTGGGTTTGCTCGAGAGTTAATGAGTACTGGCTTTTAACTGATTGCCAGAAATTTCTGAAAATCCAAGATGGCGCCAGAAAAATTGACCAATCAAGATTCTGTATTCAAGTTCTGAATCCTTCTAGCCCAGTAGCCTTCCAGCCAAGTCTGGTTGAAATTGTCCAAGCAGTTGATGAGGACTAGAGTTTAACTTTTAAATGATTTCCCGCAATGTTTGGGAAAATTCAAGCTGGTCAACGAAAAAGTAGACCAATCAAATTTCTGTATACAAGTTCTGAAGCATACCACTCTAGAGTCCTCCCAAAAGAGCTTGCTCGAAATCATCCAAGTGGTTAATGATGAGTAGTATGCTTTTAACTGATTTTCAGAAGAGCCAAGATGGCCGCCGGAAATATTGACCACTCAGAATTCTCATTAGAAGTGTTGAAGCCTACTATTATGGAATGAGTCTACCCAAGTTTTGTTGACGTCGGGCCATTTATATTGGTTGAAATCGGTTAAAGCATAAATGAGATGCGATTTGATGAACGGCGGACGGCCGTCATGAAATAAGTTCACCGGGCCAGGTGAGCTAATTAATAATTAACCTGAATAACAGAAAAAATGTGATAAAACAGCAATATCATTATCTCTACGTAACAAAATAACAATGACTGTTGACATGTACATCTGTATGAGGGAAGTCGAACCTTCTGCGGGTTTTTTCGTACACTATTAGCGGCTCGCTAGGCTAGCGTATTTGCTTATACATAATGTAATATTGCTGATTTTGGTCGCGTCCAAATTTTTGTTTTTGAAATTTTCAAAAGAAGTTACGTGCCAGAATATTCTCCTAATTCACAGCAGCATTTGAATATCTAAAGAAATTCCGAAATAGTTTTGTAAACTATTTCAGAATTTCTTTTTTCTAGATCCTGACTACTTGCAATTTTCATATTGCTGTCAACATACATGCCCATATTTGCTGAATTTCTACTGATATTCTGAACTAAGAGAAACTTTCATTTTTTCGAAAAAAATTCAGGATCCTAAACAAGTAAACAATTGAATTCAGTGGTAAGCCTTTCGATATTCACTGTTTGCCTCTTAAGCTTTATTGTTTTTCGTGACGCTGTACAAAGCTGCTTTTGCGACTTCATCAAAGTAGCAGCAGACTTATTTTTTCTACAATCTTTCATAGCCGTAGGAACAGGGTTGGGGAGGAGGTAAGGGGGCAATATCACCACTAGGGTTTTTCCTCTCTGATAGTATATCCCCATAGTGCCAACTCCCACTACATGTTGGCCCAACCCATAGTTTAGGCGACCCACCCACCCGAAACTATATTCCTACAGCCCCTGTCTTTCAGATGCGACATTACACCGATTACTTAGCCAATCATTCGTGATAAATTTTCAAAAATAGTCTTCTCTTGGCCTGCAAATGGATATTCAATAAGAAAATAATTAGATTTTCGTTACCAAATCTAGTCATTAAAGCGGTAAAGGGATAGGGGAAGATGAGAAATGGAAGTCTCAAGGATGTGGGATGGTAACGTACGTATTATGTATTTAAGTGCAAATGTCATTTTAAGATGTACACCACAATTGTGCACCCAAATAATAAAAATACATTCAATTTTTTAACCGGCAGCTCACTGATCAATCCCCGTCCCATCAGTCTGTCCAAATATCTGGCACAGGGATGGGTTGAATCAGAGTAAACTCGGACTATTTGCGGTATTGTCAAGATTTGTTAGAATTAAAATATAATTTGCTTGGTGATTGTCCATTCTCGACATTTGTTTGACAAGAAGGTTATTATTGAAGATTTGCTACTGATATGGTGGTCTCATGTGTACGTGCATGTGAGCGATAGTAATTATGACTGTTTGTGACAATGAGCGATGGTGACGGTGATGGTGAGTGACAGCGATGGTGACTTGAGTAAAGCTAACAACGTTGACAATAGTGCTGAGTGATGATGCATGATGATGACTGTGCCAGTGTGGTTGTGAGTGAGTGAGTGAGTGAGTGAGTGAGTGAGTGAGTGAGTGAGTGAGTGAGTGAGTGAGTGAGTGAGTGAGTGAGTGCATGCACGAGCAAGTGAGCTTTGGTGGGTGAGCGAACGAACGAGAAGTGAGTGAGTGAGATCACTCAGTCGTTGACTCGGAGAATGTATGGGTGAGTGGATTGGTATTAGGTATCCCTGAGGTGTGTGGGTGGATGAGTGAATTTACAGGTCACTGGCTGGGTGTGTGATAGTTGGAAGGTGTCACTAAGTGGGTGTGTGAGGCTAGTAGAAATTGACAATGGATCTATAGTAATAATAATCCAACCGATTCAAACAAGTATTTAAATTAACTAAAATCTCATATCTTGGTAGTTTTATTAATAGCGCAATCACATCAATCAATTTCGACTTCTAGGCTACACAAAAGTAATTCTGAAATCGAGAACAGACGTTTTGTTTGCTCGATGGTACCCTGATAACACAGGCTACTGGGCTATTACAAGACCAATTAAGGGGTCCAGACAATTTTTCAACATCGTTCTCGTTTAATTGCCCCGAGATTGAGATACTTGGAATTCATCGGTTAAAAGTCAGGGGGTTAATAATATTGGGTCAACCTGCAAGACTCATTACCTAAATAAAATAAATTTTTTTTTCTGGCTCAATAACCGAGACAGTCATTGCAGTGGTAAACTTTCCAAAATAATATTCTCTTGCTCTACAAAAGGCCATTCTGTAAAAAGATATTTTACTTTTCTTGAAAAGTCTTGACAATTAAAGGGTCAAGTGTGGCAATCATGAGTGCTATAGTTTTGTGGCAGCATTAAGAGACACTAGCGTAGATAACGAGACTCGGATAGGGGTAAACACAGAAAATGAAAAGAACAGCAATAAGACAAACTACGGCCTCCACAAGTCAACATGTAACCAATGCTAAGCACATAATTTAACAATGAGTGTAGGTTAACCACAGCTAACACGGGAACACCCATCTGCACCACAGCATTTCCACAAATAAGTTCGAACGTCTTAAATGTAATGTGACTGATATATTGACGGTTTCGAGGATACTTAATTAAGCGCCAACAGTCAATGCATTCAAGAACAAACTAGATTATCAACTTAAAAAAAAAGCTTTTGAGTTGAACTGAGCAAGCCATACTACAACAACAAGACACTGATGCAACAACAAGGCACTGGTTTATGTCTCTCATAAAAATGATGATGATGAATGCATTCTATTGCCAAAACTTTGGGAGTTGGGTTGTGTGTGTGTGTGGGGGTGGGGTGTGGTGGTAGTGGAACCAACGTAAAGCCATTCACAATTAGTTATGCATCTGACACCATTTACTATTAGCCGATGTTTTCATTGGTTTCATTGTGTGGTCGGTCTGTAAAATAATCAGCTATCCCTATGATCATTCCATGCACCTAGAAACGAAAACTGGTGTCGTTGAAATAGCTTCGACATTTGTGCTGATAAATTATTTATATCTTCTGTATCAATAAACCACGCATTAGATCAACACATAAAAAAATAATCTAAACTTCATGATTATGCGTTTGGGCGGCATATAAACGGATTTTATTTTTACGATAACTGGTTCTATCATTTAGTTCAAGATAACAATTTATTACTTGCATGACATTTACCAGAAAGCTGATGTTTTCCATGAAGGTCGACGTCACTCGATCAATGGTTTCTTCACATTTAAATAAATTGGACATCTCTGACCCTGATCTGTGATGTATTTCTAAACATTCAACAACAAATTGAAGCAGACGACAGTATTCTTCTTCTTCTTCTTCTTGCTCTGTAAATCCCTCCTGCTGTATGAGAACCGTGGCTGGTACTGTCACGACGTACAAATGTAATGTTATATTGTAAGTTATGAAAGTAAAAGTAAATTAGTTTGCATTTAACGACTGTTTTATCTACATTCTCAAATGCAGTCCAAGTTAAATGCGGCGACATGTTTTACATGTAGATTCGTAGATTGGATAATGATAAATCAGGATACATATTGCAGTCTCTTTCTGTGTAGAATGTGAACGAGAGTGTGCTTAAAGATTCTAATATGCATGTCAGAATGTCACTTCTTGGTAAGGAGTAAATATTTGATAGTTTTCTGCAATCTATTATGAGCTAAATGATGATATGCTTATGTTGCGAGATCTTGTTTCCAGGCTGAGAGACCAAATTCTTTCACAACTGCTAGTTTGATTGGTGCACTATGTTGTTCTCTGATGGATTTAGTGATTGCGCACGATGTAAGGAAGTGGACTGTTGTCTCATCTTCTAGCACACAGACAGAACATGTCACACTTACAGTGTAGTTGCTAAACTTTGCTTTCACGGATTGGAACATGTAATACCCGGTCAAGGGTCTAGACTTTGTGAGCGCCATTTTAACTCCGCCGGTCAGTGAAGGGTATGGTTAAAAAGGGGAATTTAAATTGGTTCCGATCACCAGCACTTCTCATACTACTTTTTTTTTGTTCTTGGTTTAACCTTTTGGGGAAATTCCGTACATATTAACAATTGCTGCTTTGGAATTTTACTGAGGAATTTTAAATGTTTATACATAGGCGTTGTGTTAGTGTGCTTGTTGTATTGTATCTACTATATTGTTTTATGTATGTTTATGTAAGGGGTAAGGGGCTGTCTACTGTACATATAGGCTAAGCTTCTAGTAGACTCTGTGTATGCGCAATATACACTGTAAATATCATTAAGCCAAATAAATGCAAATTCAATTTAATTCAAGGTGTAGTAAGATATTCAAAAAATTGTGGTTGTTGGGGTGTGAGCAGGGGATGGGGTGGGGGTTGGGGTGGTGGGGGTGGGGCTAGGGGTTAGGTGGGTGGGGTGGGGGCAGAGTCACCGTATCTTGAACTACAAATCTTGAAAACTAGATGTTCTGAGAAGACTTCTGCATTTTTGTGGGCTAAAAATGTAAATATGAAATTTCAGGCTTAGATGCTCAAAAGGTTGGAGTGAGTTGGAGGCAAACTCATATCTTTGCAATGGCTACCAGCAAACACCCCACCCACCTTGATCAAAAAGTTGTGGAGTGGGGTTGCAAGTTATAAACTGCCATCATGTTTTATGCTTCACCATTTAATGGGGAAAATAATTCTTGTCTTGTCATGTCCTGTTAAATTCCGTTTCTTGGACGTTGGTCGTTTAGACGCACCTCCTTATCTAGTAGAGTCCTAAGTAGTATAGTCATCTGTACTCTTCAGTAGAACTTCTGCATAGTCAGTATAGAAGTTCCCGATTCACATTTATCTGCAGTAATGGAAAGTTTCTGATCAAGTAATCGTACTAATATATGTAACACGAACAAAAGGGTTTAATTTGATTAGGGTGCATGACAGCCTCTTACCATCATCGGGTGGTCATGCCTGTGCTCTTGTTTTCCAGGATCATCTTGCTCCGTGCATGGTGCAATACGTAGCAGAGACCCCTTGACACTTTGCTTAACGTTGCTATTTTGTAGGAGTCAGTTTACTCGGTGATAAGTCTTCCAGGATCTAGGATATCATGCAGGCAGGTTTCTTTTGGTGACGGGAGGCCAGAATGCTTCAGGATGTTCAGAACTGTGTCTATGTGCTTTAATCTAACATGGTTGAGCAATTGGCATACAACAAGTAAGTGCATCATTGTTTCCTCCTGGCCTCTACAGAGAGGGCATGTAGTTGAGGCTTTTCGGTTTCTTGTTGATCCTCCAAGCAGGTTGTACCCATGCACCAACGGTTTAGCATGGACTGTAGCCTTGTGCACTGAAGTTTTGTCTGTTTTATAGCTGCCCCTTACCCTATGGGGTTGACCAACCCTACAGGCATCTAGATCCAGGTACTGGAGTGCGGTCTTCTCTGCAGCTTCCTCCTTCAGTTTCCTTTCCCAGTGTGCATTAACATGCAATGACACAGATTTCTTCCAATGGCTTTTGCTTGGGAGGTCATTTATGAGACTGTAGACAGAAGGATGGTTATACCTTTGCAGAATATGTATGGCCGTTATTACTGTGAGATGTTTGTGATTTTACAGCAAGCTGTCGCTCGATAATCTCCCTTTTAGCGGAATTTTGTCTATGGAGCATACTGACAAGGAAACCAAGGACTCTTTTGTGTGGTTGACCTTATGCAGGCAGGGCTCTGAGTTATAAATTTCGATCATGGTTTAGACTTCGAAATTCAATGGGTATTCGTAAAATAATTTTTCAACTCAAATAAAAGACCAGTTCTGGTCACACATCCCCCGACCAGGGATTTTTAGTACAACCCCAATTTTTAAAATTCAAATATTGTACGTACAATCTTTCAGGAATCAAGGGGGATTACTCTGGTCATCACAGACAAATCTTGACCTAATGCAATCCCAGTCAAGGTCTCTTGCAGAGGAATGTATTTTCGAAATTTGAATTAAATCCATCCAGGCTAACTGAAGTTATCAAACGGAGACCAAATACTTTACGATTTTCAAGAAATCAAGGGGAATAACTCTGACGGTTGTGGACACATTTTTGCCAATATGCAATTCTTACTGAGGTTTTGTCATAAGGAGTTGATATTCCAAATTTGAGATGAATCCCAGCAGGCTAACTGAAGTTATCGAAAGAAAACAATTACACATTTTACGATTTTTCAAGCAATTAAGGGGATTAACTTGGATGGATCCGAACACATTTCACCGATATGCAATCCCTGCTGAGGTCTTGACATAAGGAGGTGATATTCCAAATTTGAAATGAATCCATTAAAGCTAACTAAAGTTTTTTTTTTCAAGAAATCAAGGGGCATAACTCTGATGTGTCAAGACACATTTCGCCGATATGCAATCTCCACCGAGGTCTCATCATAACGAGTGATATTCCAAATTTGAAATGACTCTATTTAAGCTAACTGAAGTTATCGGGCGAAAACCACATTGTATGATTTTTCAAGAAATTAAGGGGGATAACTCTGTTAGGTTTGGGAATATTTCGCCGATATCCAATCCCCAACGAGGTCTGGTCATAAGGAGCTGACATTCCAAATTTGAAATGAATCTATTCAAGCCACGATGTCGAGGGACTGATGAAACATAGGGATCATATATAATTCTTAAGATTCATAATTGTAGCATTAGCCCAATCGGGCCCCGAACAAAGCCCACATGAAAGCCCGCTCAGACATTATTGAAATTCGTCAAAAGTTATAATCATTCATCATGCTTTATGCTTCGAGATTTAATGGGGAAAATAATTGTTCACATGGTGTGAAATACAGGGAACATAATTCTTGATCGAATCGTAATTGTACTGATTGCCCAATCGGGCCCCGAACAGAGCCCACACAAAAACCCACTCAAAGCCCTAGCCCACTTGGCCCTTAGTTATAAACTTCGATAATGCTTTAGACTTCGAAATTCAATGGGAAAAATAATTTTTCAAGTGAAATGAAACACAGGGAACATAATTCTTAAGATTCATAATTGTATCAATAGCCCAATCGGGCCCCGAACAAAGCCCACATGAAAGCCCGCTCAAAGCCCTTTCTCAGCCCTGTCAAAATTTAAAAAGCTACGTC
Organism: Chaetoderma sp. LZ-2023a; assembly: GCA_034401795.1. Taxonomy (NCBI): domain Eukaryota; kingdom Metazoa; phylum Mollusca; class Caudofoveata; order Chaetodermatida; family Chaetodermatidae; genus Chaetoderma; species Chaetoderma sp. LZ-2023a. Next base: position 113,363,966 of record CM067359.1, read on the forward strand.
ATGAAATATTCTTTGAGATTTAATGGGGAAAATAATTGTTCACATGAAATGTGACACAGGGAACATAATTCTTGATCGAATCGTAATTGTACTGATTGCCCAATCGGGCCCCGAACAGAGCCCACACAAAAACCGACTCAAAGCCCTAGCCCACTTGGCCCTTAGTTATAAACTTCGATCATGCTTTAGATTTCGAAATTCAATGGGAAAAATAATTTTTCAAATGAAATGAAACACAGGGAACATAATTCTTACGATTTAAAATTGTATCAATAGCCCAATCGGGCCCCGAACAGAGCCCACACAAATACCCGCTCAAAGCCCTTTCTCAGCCCTGTCAAAATTTAAAAAGCTACGTCATGAAATATTCTTTGAGATTTAATTGGGGGACTGATTTTTCACATGAAATGTGACACAGGGAATATAATTATCACGTTTTGTAATTTGACCAGAAACCCAATCGGGCCCGAACAGAGCCCACACAAAAACCCACTCAAAGCCCTAGGCCACTTTGCCCTTGCTCAGCCCAGTCAAAAGATATAAACTTCGATCATGCTTTAGACTTCGAAATTCAATGGGAAAAATAATTTTTCAAGTGAAATGAAACACAGGGAACATAATTCTTACGATTTAAAATTGTATCAATAGCCCAATCAGGCCCCGAACAGAGCCCACACAAAAACCCGCTCAAAGCCCTTTCTCAGCCCTGTCAAAATTTAAAAAGCTAGGTCATGAAATATTCTTTGAGATTTAATTGGGGGAATGATTTTTCACATGAAATGTGACACAGGGAATATAATTATCACGTTTTGTAATTTGACCGAAAACCCAATCGGGCCCGAACAGAGCCCAAACAAATGCCCACTCAAAGCCCTAGCCCAGTCAGCCCTAATCAGCCCAATCAAAACCCTAGCAGGGCCCAATCGGGCATCCTGGCTGGGTAGCTAATCTACACACACACCTCGCTCGCGTTGTAATTGCTCGATCTATGAACTCCCTGACTATCAATTTCCAGAAAGCTATACAACAACAGCGCCCAGTTAAATTAGTTTCAAAATATTCAACAGAATATGTATTAAATGGTAAAGCCATACAGTTTGTATTACGTGCCGGATTATTAAGCGTATAAGATAGATTGACTGACTTAAGTCATTCATGCCTTAATTAATTATGACGTCAACCGACACGAAACTCAGATGATTATGACGTCATGTGAGCCGTAAACCGCCTGTAAATGCAATGAGCTATCTTACTTTACTTGAAAGTTATAAACTATTTAATGAATTACTATCGTTAATCAGTAAAAGCAGTTTGAGTAAATTCATCTTTGAAGTAGTGATTTAGAATCCTTGTAGAGAAAATGGAACACTTTTCTCCCGAATCATCACTCTTCTGACATTGAGCATCGAGGTAAAGGCCCAGTAACTGATGCATACTAAGCCCCACACCAATCTTAAGCGTCCATATTAAGATGCCAAATCATTAATATGTGCGTATGTATTTAAATGGAATAGCAATAGTAGATAACAGGAAGGAATACCATGAGCCGGTTGTCAGTAATATTGCATCACCGATATATGTCACAGCTCCGCGTATTCTACATCTACAAATGCCACAGTCATGGCATTTATCACTAGACATGAAGCCACTACATACACAGATGCACACGCGCACGCACGCACGGGCACCCGCATGTACGCACGTGCGCGTATGCGCAACCGCCGGAAGACAGTCTCCATTGCTTTTCATGCCACCACCGCGACACACATAAATCATAACATTACTAAGTGAAATTCATGTATGTTTGATAGAATTTAACTTGCGCTGATGGCAATTGAATGTCAGAGCAGTCCGATTAGCAAACAATGGATCTTTTCAGCTTTAGCTACGCCCCACCCAGCCCTAGTTAACATCCACCCACCCCTGGCTCGTGTTGGGATCGATCGATCCACGAACGCCCTGAAAACAATACAGGTAGGATGCCTATGGCAGGAACAACGCCCAGTCAAATTTGTTTCAAAATATAAAACAGCATCATTACTAAATAGTAAAGACATACAATCCGTACATCAACGCTTAGTCTGTCACCATTTATGCGTCCGTGACGTAGATATCTACGGCATTCATGGGGACATTGTCTATGACGTCATTCTAGACGCCACGTAGTTGATAATGACGTCATATGATGGATCGATACAAAGGAAAGGTCTATTCGTTAGCCTCGATTGATTTATTTTATTATACGATCCATCTCTGGGGATTAATTTGTCTAAATCGGCAAAGCTCTCACTTTCCCGAGAGTTGAAATGGAAAACCTAGCAGCGTTATTAATGACTAACGTCTACAGCTTCCATATGTGACAATCTAATTATATGACTGAAAATAGGTATCCACTGCGTGGCGGATTGCGAAGGATTGGGATTGCTTACTCCGGGGTGGTGGGGTGGGGACGACGGTGGCCGCGTCACACTAGAAAATTGTTTGCCTAATGATTTCAAATACACTTACTTATCAAAAATGGTACATAAGATTTCAACGAATCCGCACTGGAGTGTTCTATACAGTACAGAGATGTCATCTGCAGCATTGCTGTTATGACCTTGTGAAATTGTTACTACTTGTTTCACGGTGTTGGACATTGAGCATCTAAGGTTATTAAATCACCTTATTATATATATAAGGTAATGTTTTCCCACTTCCTACGATGACATCGTGGTAATGAATTGGTCGCTATAAGCGAGTTAATGGATAGTCTAATTCTTTCTCGTATTGATACCATTACAATTTGAATGGTAAATTTGAGCGAATTTTACAACCTGGATCCTGGTGAATCTTTTGAAACTAATTTGAAATCAACAGTACCCAGCCTAATTAGCTTCAAACTTGTCTACAGAATGTTGCTTAATTATTAAAATCATACAATTTGTATACTTAACGAACGGTTCAATGTTCATGACGGAGCTATATGAGAGGTGTTCAGTTTATTTTGTCACAAGATTGCACGATTTCTTGCTGCACACTTTTGGTCAATTGTCTCACTCACAATACCTTTTTACAAAGCCCACGAGCTTACCGACACGCTAGTTTAGTTTGTTAAAAGTTTTCAACATGCCAAGACATAAAATAACCGAGAGAGCGGAGGGTATAATTCTCCATCTTTCGAGGAGGGGGAATGATGCCATCACTGATCAGAAATGAACTTTTGAAAGAAAATATCTGTGTCAGTGTGAGGACCATTTATCGCGTAAAGAATAACATCGGAAAAGAACGACAATTGACGAATCTAACACATGGAAAATCTGCTACGTTGAAAATCAGAAGAAGACGAACTGTAGTATCAAGTGATAGACAAAGTGAAGAAATTGATAGCAAGAATTAACCCACCGACACAACGTGAGATGAGCAATCTATTAGGAATGAGTTTGGGATCCGTAGATAACACCATAAACAGTGTTATCAAGGCAAAACTTAGAAAAAAATCTTTGGTTCATAAACTATCCCTAGAGCAGATTGAAAAGAGGAGGAAGAGGAGCTGGAGGCTGTACCTGAAGCTGTGCGCGGGGAAGTGGAAAAACCTTGTCACCACAGATGAGGCTATGTTTTATCTAGGTTGAAGCTACGGAAAACGGCGAGTCTGTTATGTTAGGAAAGGACAAATTGATATGGATAAGTTGAAGTTTGTTAAACGTGACAGTTTCGCGCCTGGTTTCATGGTATGGGCAGGCGTTAGTCATTACGGAAAGACCAGTCTTAAATTCATTGATCGGAATGTGAAAATCAATGCTGATTATTACATCAAACATGTTTTGAGACCCTTTTTGAAACATGATGTCCCAAATTTTTCCCAGGGAACAAACAGAAGGACATGGTTTTTCGCCAAGATAGTGCCTCCTCTCATACTGCACGAAAGAGCTTAACATACTTAAAGCAGAATAATGTTAAATTCATTACCCCTGAAGAATGGATGCCGAAGTCGCCGGATGCTGCACCTATGGACTTTACTACCTGGGGGAAGGTCAAGCGCCGTCTACAGAAACGGAAAGGTACAAGTCTTAACAGTCTAAAACGTGCTCTCAAAACCGAATGGAAGGCACTAAGTCAAACTGTGATCAATATAGCCCTTTCTTCTTGGCCTAAGGGCTGTAGACTGATATATCGTGTTCATGGGTCTCAAATTGAACATCTTCTGCAATGAAATTATTTTGTGATAAATTATTGTTGAGTAAATACTTATTTTGAAATTTGTGACAAAATAAACTGAACATCTCTCGTATAGACCTTCATCATTCATTTTGCATTGTGATTATGACGTCAGCCTACATGTGACGTAATTGAATATGCTGTCATATGATTGAGTGGCAGATCGAATCTTTCCATTGTTGACCTCTCTTTACATAGAGGCGTCTATACCTTGACATTTACTTTAGCTCTAACCTGATTTACGAAGGAGGCTGCAAAATATTCAAGAAATGATGAATGTGTAACAAATACTTCCGAGTCACTAGACGATATAAACGAGGATATAATGCGATATACAAATTCCGGCAATGCATATCTGTGTATTGTATACAAATAATATGGTTGTATCATGTGGGAAATTCTCCTGGATGTGCTTCATGTTCTGAGTCCACTCACAGAGTTCCACAGACCGTGTGAATAAGTGGGACATAGAGAAAGGATGCACAACCAGTGAGCGAATGATTTGTTAAATGTTATGACGATCGCAAATGCGCAGAAGCAATGTGAAGTCGGGCAATTCTATAGAAGGCACATGTATGCTATGCTATGAATGTGAGATTGATCTCATGATTTCGATTCAGCAGTGCATCAGATCGCGTCAGTATCCACAATGCAGCATGTGCCAACAACAGTAATAGTATTATTACGTTCTGCTTCAATGCATTGATCCGATATGTCACTAGAGTATCTGGTGTTTGATTATCGAATATGCAGCACATGTTAGTTTACATCAAGATCAAATGATGCATATGCTTATACAATTGTATGTCTTTGACGAATTTACAATTTGATAAACATATTGTTTAAATTATTTTGAAATTACTTTGACTGGGTGCTCCCAGTCAAATTGGTTTCAAAATCGTGAGCATATTACCTGTCCACCTACCATGCAATTTGTATTCTGGGAATTCAGGTTACAAAGTGGTAAAATCGATTCCAGCCCACGAAGGGCTCTTTGTTAGAAATAAGCATATGGTATTGCTAGCACTGGATGTATCTGTTGAACTGTGATTATGTTCGCTAACCGAACAAAGTATTAAGATTGGAAACGCATTCTCTCTTACACGCGATGCTGTAATACAATCGGTTCCAAATGCTCAAAGGGAATTCGTTCGCACTAAGTACATTCTCCAAATCAGTCTGAATATCGATCGCTTGGAATAACAAAACGTATTTTTCTTCACAGCCATCACTAGTTGACATTTTTGGATATCATATGTCAAACCAGCCTTAGGCTAAGGTACCGTTAACAGAATGCTGCATAGCTTGGCTGCGAAGATGTTCCCATTTCACGAACATAACATTTGGGGCTGCATCACAAATCATACAAATATAAATATGTTGTGTTATGACCATGCCATCCTACAGGTGTAGACCAGATTGCATCTGAAATTTATGATTATTATTAATTACTGTACATTATTTTCAGCGAATTACATAATTTCCTCTTTCTACTCTTAAGCTGTTCTTTGTTGGTGCCACATAACGCCTAATTGGCTCTAATCAATGCCACTCTTACGTGACCCCCCCCCCCCACCAGACATCGTATTCTTAAGCTACAGATATGTAATCAGTGTGGATAAACCTATTATTTGTCTCACTATTATTTAATTGTTATATTCAATTCACACAAAACCGATATTGGGTAATTTAATTGGTGCTCCTACCCCACCAACCACTAGCGAATTGCACATAATAATCTGCACTCTGAGGTAATGTAGGTTACGCCAACTGTACTACATCAGCAGGGCAAAGCTTCTGTAGCTTCCATATCTCAGACAATGTTTTATACCATTAGTGTGGCTGTACACCGGGATCTTTTATCTGGCTGGTGGGTTATCACATACGCGTCTTTGTAGTTACTGTAATACTTTTTTAAGTAACACCTTACGCTGGGACACAGCCACTGGTTGGCCACAATTCACAGTTTGATATTCACGTTGTGGAGTGGGACCAAATATCCAAAACTACAAGTGACCGTGCCCAATGCCAAACTCCAACTGATTGCCGCCCCATGTTCTATTACAAACATGTGGCGTCAGTCCATAGTCACACACCTTGGTGAGAAACAGTTTCACCTGATCAGTGGCAGCACATTGTTGTGGCATATGCAACAACAGCGTCATGTTGACTTAGTTTCGAAATATTCAACAGCAAGTGAAGATATACAATTCATACAGACTGACTTAAAGGAAAGGACAAGGGAACTATAAACGCATTATGTAGACATAGTATAATAAAGCGTTTGCGGAGTGAACCTGGACAAACACATGACAACGCTATCATATTGGGCTTTTAACCATTGTAAATTACACATTTTGGAGATGTTCGTCATCGCGACCATTTTCCTCTCCTTCAGAAAGGAATGGGGAGTTTCGACCAATCAGAAAGGGGACCGTGACGTAGGCCATGAGCTGGTGCTCGGCTGAATAAAACTACAGCTTTTTCGCTACTATTTATGTAGTAAATTAGTCTCATGCTAAACTACCATCACGCTATTCCGTGGACGTATTTTGTCCTGACTGATGGTTATCCGAACAAAAGTTTGACCAATTGATTTGACAAAATTGCCTACTTTTGCTGAGCAATAGCGCAATTTATGAAGGTCGCTACGCTTTCTCAGTCCAAGATCGGGCATATCTTGTCAATGGCGCAAATCCCCTGGGAAATTTATAAGGGAACTATGGGGCTGATAGCAATCAATTTATGCAGAGGCTGCTCTTTTTCCGGTTATAAGCAAGCGTACTACATTTATACACACTTTTCAGCATTGGGTTTTCATTAAACCCTTACTTTATTTTGTTTATTTTGATCATTTTAAAATGTGAAGTGACGGAGAATTGTCAACACCGCCATTTTTGAAGAGCGGGATAACTATGAAAGGCGAATTCAGTATATTCGCTGGATTTGCTGGCTTAAGAAAAAAACTGTTGGTGGACAGGATCAAAGGAGGCTGTGGGATTTTCTTTGCCATCAGCTTTACATAGATTAACTACTGAATAAAATTATAAAAATAATATTACATAAAATAAAACATCAAAACTCTAGATATACAATAAATAAATATAATGATTATGACGTCAGCCTACACGTCAGGTAGGCGACTATTACATCGCTTGATTGACTGAGAAACTGGAATCCTCAATTTATCCAACCGCCTAATATAGTCAACCCTTACTCCTATGAATCTCTTACAAAAAACATAAACCATAGAGAAATGTGTGACAATAAACAGTAATATGCAAGAAATGGCAATACCGGGCCCTGTCAGGGTAACGGCATCCTCCACACAACGCATTGGTTCCTGTATGCGATTTTCTGATGTCCGTTCTTACCACAGTTACACGACTGTCATTATATAATAGCGATTCCTTGATTCCGGCGTCGCTGATTCGTCAAATGATGAGGATTTGTAGACATTATCACTTACAATCGATGACATAGTACAATTAGTTTCGCATGCATATATATCGCTCTGTAAATCTGAATGATTACCGATCGTTTATTATTTGTTCAGAACTGCCTTTTGTACTGTAGTCTTTCTGGAAATTCCTCTACGATTTATACCAAATCATTCCCCGATTTGAAGTAGGAGTATCAGAACGTGTTATAATGGCGTCATTAAGAGGCGCACAGCTCAGTGTCATGTCACTAGTGACATATTTACAGGGACCCCGGTTAAATATACGTCTGGATTTTATCTTATGTTTGCTAATCGGCACGACATCCTTGGCATCAGAAGAAGTCTCTCGTTCAGATAACTAAGGCGGCATGTTTTCCTAGCAGGAACGCGAGCTAGTTTCTGTAGATTTGAAATTACTTACGATGCTGTACCATTACCATTTAAAAGTTTCAAAATTGGTTTTAACAGTCGCAGCACGCGTGTTTGAGGCATGCTACTCCCACTTGCTTATCCACCGGCCAATGGCACAGGCGAAAGGCCCGTCATGTATAAATGCTTCTTCGCGTGAGAAAACAGTATTAATTCCTTCAAAGTTGGTTGTGTCCTGGTCGTGTAATTTGTTAACCTGAAGGCATTATACATAAAAATGACGCAGAGTAAAGTCGCCCAGACTTTGACATATCCGTGACTAAGCAATCAATGCCTTTGCATGATTGTTTCATGAAATGGCCAACTCGGCCATCACAGCCAAAATACATGACGTCTTCTGACGACGATGCTGGCCAATATCTAACTTTCTTAAAATTAGCACCATAACTAAGTCTTGGTGAAGGCCAAATGTATCAGAGAGGAAGGATCATGCGATTTGATAAATAAATCCGCTAAAAACTTAGAAGAGATACCTTTGCAGGCGTGTGTCAACTGAGTCGTATATGCCTCGAATGAACCACATTGGAAGCATTTGTAGTTCGGATCGACCGGTTAGGTGCTGGCCATACTAGCTAAGCTGCGTACGCGCTGTCCGTCCTGGATTCGTTCCATGAACACGCCCCCCCCCCCTGGGTAAAGCCATAAGTGTATAGGAGCCTATGGGGAGATTTCGTCATAAAGACGATCAAGTTCGTTAAGACGCATAGCACGCATGCGCGCGCTAACCACCGCATTGCCAGAGCGCATATATCACGTCCATGATAGGATAGCATTTTTAGTGTACCGAGTAGGTACAATGTAATCCTTTATAATTGCTTGTTTCCGCCAAATCTGGTATCAATCAAGACCAGAATCGACGGGCTTTCTAAATCTGTAAACCATTTCAAAATCGGTTAAGAAATGGCTAAGTTATCCACGAAAAACCCATTTGATTATCTTCAAAATATTGCCGTGACGTCATAACCACGTGCACGCAAAGTTCTAGAATGTTCTAGAACATTTGTCTGCGTTATTGGTAGCTGCGCGCTGATTGGCTATTGCTCGGCCGATGATTGGTTGAGGCCTCGCCTATGGCGTCATGAGTAGTATAAAAGGAGATGGAATCCAGAGTTCGAGAGCATCCTCAGCCAGGGGCCGAACAGGTTGGATCTGTAAAGCAGCTACGATCAGCGGAGACAGTTATTAAACAGATCACTTCGGTCTTGGTCAGCATCTTTCCCGTAGCATTGCGGCAGCCACCCAACCCACCGCATTTTGAGGAATTTTCTAGCATTTTTGGAAACTTTCGACAATACTGTTCATGACTGAATCAAGAACTGACTCGGAACACAATCTTGCGGTGAGGCCTTTCCCGGCCGGAATATGTGATTCTACAGATGTAGAGGCAGCGATGTTCTTTGGTGGATAACTCTCCGGATCTGCCGGCCACGCCAAAAAGTGGTTTTTCAACCGCCCATCCCCCACCCCCACACCCGCACTGATATCGTGTAGGTTTATTTACATTTTTTTACCACAGCAAGCAAACTGTGCACCGGTACATCTTAAGAGCTAACTGACGTACCCCGCACCGTTTAGCTTAGTATGCATCTTCATCCATATTCGACAAGCCCCGCTGATAAACGGGTTGTTCTTAACTCTCAGCCGTACCGTCGGTGTACCGGAACTTTCTTCCTAGCAGTAATGTTATTGTAAAACTTACTGACTGTTCGTTAGACATACTTGGATCGTGATTACCATCCTGAGTTCGCTCGGCTCCCGTTCTGGACTGCATGCAGGAATCCTGTTTGCGGGAACCAACATGCAGGGGCTTTCCAGCTTCCAGAGAATGCGTCGACTCATGTCACACCAAGGGTGACGTATCAATTTCAGTAACATGATAGCCCGTTCTTAAGAATGGCTACCGACTATTTAAGTAACTATGCTTAACATCTTTAATTATTCTGTTAAATACGACTTTAGTAATTATATTTCATCTTCGTAAACGGTCCCGATGACTAAAAGAAACCGTAACGGTCTTAGGACCACTGGTTATAATTTCCTTATCTATTTATAGATATTCTTATTTTACTGTAAGGTGTTTTTACTAACCGCACCGTAGTTGGTCCAACAACCTGTACTATATGTATTATTCTGATCATTTCACATTGTATTACGTGTACTGGTTAGTTTTATGTATGGCGAGCAGCCAACCGTTCATATGTTTTGCTTATTTGTAGAAAACGTAGGACTGCAGTGCACGTAGGAAACACTATACAGCAACATTTATATATGCAGCACTTTCTCCCGCCACCAACAATTTTTCATTGAGGTCGTTGTCCATGCTATAACTATGTTTAGCCTGGCATGCTACCGACTAAAAGTCTGTCTATTTAGCTCAATAGGATAGGTTTGATATGAGTAGAGACAATTTGTTCGTCAAGAGACACATAGTGTACGCCTATTTTCCGGTTGGTGCGATAATTTAGCCTCACACTCTGGCAAGGTTGTGTAAAATAGGCCAACATACCTATTGGGCCTCATATGTATAAGTTAGTGTCTCTCTTCATGTTCCACTAAGCCTTATGGCGTCTTAATTGTTTGGATGTCCCTGTTCGCACCATGGACTGATCTGACCCTGGGAAATTATTGGGGTTTCCGAGCGGTGATGGCCAGGGTGTGGTGTCACATACATCTCCCATGTATCTTCTGATACCTATTAGTTAGTTATCTTTGCCAATGCAGGAAGCACTGTGAAAACATATTATAATTAATCTGTGATCTATCGCAGACTATTGTTTTTTCTCAGGATCTTTATTCTCTTTATTATTATAATTATTATTATTATTATTATTATTATTATTATTATTATTCTCAAGGATTTTCGCAGCCTATCTCCTCATACAGTTTTGATCTGATCAACTTCAAACTTGGTCAACTTGCTTGTACTATCCCTTGGGATCTAGTTTGCAATTACTTTTCGTCTCGAGCGGGTGTATGGTTTCCGAGATATCCGCATTTCCGCGGCCAAAAAGTCCCATAGGAAATGCATGGGAGCAATATTCGGACAGGGACCACCCCTAGAGTTTTTTGTTAAGCATCTTGAAACTTCACGGACTTCTAGCATGTGTTGATCTGCATCTCCACCCAAAACGTTTTTTGATAGGGTGAACAAATTTGGAGAAAACCCATCATAAGCCAAATTCTTTGGAATCAAAATACTTCATATTTCTAGGGCTGTCAGACGGTTGAAATTTGGCATATACTTAGACGTATTATACTGCTATCGATTAATAAAATAAAATCGTTAGCGAACATGTTAACCATTCAAAGCTTTGCATTGTCGTGCCCACCATGTCCCCATAGGAAATGTACGAGAGCAATATTTCGATACTGACTGCTCATAGAGTTTTTCCTCAATTATCTCGAAACTCAAGAGGCTTCTAGCATGTGTTGATCCGCATCTCCACCCAACATCATTTGGGTCCAGTGACCCGTTTTTAGAAATCCGGCATAAGTCCAATTTTTTTTAATCCAAATAATTCATATTTCTAAGTTGGTCAGATGCTTGATATTTGGCATATACGTGGATGCATTATACTACTATTGATTAATAAAATAAAATCATTGGCGAACATGTTAACCTTTTAGAAAGCTGCATTTCCGTTCCCAACATGTCCCATAGGGAATGTATGGGAGCAATATTCAGTCAGCGACTGCTCCTAGGAATTTTACCAGATCATTTTGAAACCTAACATTGTTCTAAGATCTGTTGACACGCTAGATGACCCAAACAATCTTTTCGGTTCAGTGACCAGTTTTTGAGAAAATGCTGAATAAATACAATTATTTGACATCATGAGAATTCTCACTTCTGTCCCTGTCAGAGGGTTGACGTGTTTGACATCCATAGATACCAGAGGCTACTATTGCTTACTAAAATAAAATCATTAGTGAACATATTAACATTTCTATTATTGCAAATATGCACACTAAACAATATTTCCTTGATATGCTGATAGATCACGGAATTATGATCGAGTTGTTTCAGCATTTAGATTTAGATTGCCTGATCCCTGGCGGAATTGGCTCTCAGACACCATTTACACAACTCTGATATCCCGAATGGTTCATGAGATATTGAGATTTTTATATCGTAGACAAATATGTCAATAGGGAATGTATTGGAAATCGATTTGATGATAAATGACCCAGTTTTGGAAATATCATACCTAAACTTGGTACATTTCTAGCACGCACAATGCGTGTATAGATCATTTACAGAAATTGGATCTGGTCTATGGTTCCAGACAATTCCACGTTTTCTTGTCCAAAAGGTCCATCCTAGAGTTTCTTGCAGATCATAGAGAAACTTAAGACTTTTAGCATCTGTTAACCCGCATCTGATACTTACATATTTTCCTGATCCATTGAGTACAATTTGTGATACACTTGTCCGTGCCCAAAATTCCCCATAGGAAATGTATGAGAGTAATATTCTGATAGCGACTCCCCTATAACGTTTCTGCAGATCATGTTGAAACTTAACATCCTTCCAGAATCCGTAGTCACACATCCGACCCAAAATCAAGGGAAAGGTCATCAAATGTCAAATAAAGGAGAAATTATTGACTCTGCCACGCCCTCACGGGAAGGACATTCACGGTGGGTATTCGTCTCTCCTACCCCCACCATAATGAGAGATCAGTCACCTAAACTTGCTTTTGTGAAAAGTAACAATTGTCCTGTGACGTTTTAGGTGGTTATGGAGAAAGATGTCCGGATTCTTACCAAGTTCGGAGGTCTTGCAGGATAACATGTATGCCCGCTGTCTTGAGTATTGATGTCTTAGGGCATCCTCTCTCAATGAGACCCGTATCTAAATGCTAGGTATGGCAACCGCCATTTGCAGCCTAAACTAGTTCTTGACTTTAAAAACTAAATGTTAGGTTAGGCATAAAAGAAGGCCCGCATAACTAAAAGTGGCACCTACTAATTCAGCATGTTTAAAACTACATAAGACGGTGACATGGGAATCCCTCGGGAATCGTTTGTCCCGTCTTCATGTAAAACAGCACGCAACGTTATAGTCATAACTTCACTAGGTATGGCCTTTCGTTTATAGCATTTTGGTTGAATATTAGAGTGGGCCCTTTCTGGCCAATACTCTTCTCCCGCTTTAAGCGGTGGCAGCATTCTCATGTGATGGACGCCTGCACGAGGCACTTGCCTCTCGCAAGGATTCAGTGATGACGGCCCGCGCGAGGCTACTACTTCTTACTCAAAAAATAGCATAAGAAGTAATGCCCGCGTGAGGCACATAGCTGTTTGCCACTATGAAATATAACTTTCTTTCCTTTCAGCTTAGAGCTATAACGACTTATATCAAGTTAATTAGTGATCTCGTATGCGTGAGTCTCCTTTGCGGGGATACCTCTGCGGACCTACGAGTCTGTGTGGTACCTCCGGGAGCCCCGCATTTAAAAGTTCATGGCTTTTATTTTCGTATGCCCATTTTTATCTAGCAAACTTGACAGTCTGTTTTAGGTAAATCAATTGTATAGACTTATTTAAGTTAGGTCACCAATCAAATATTGTAAGTCCATAGATCGCGAAATTGCTATGTTCCGGCATACCGGTGACACAAACTCATGGGCTGATAATGTTGTGTTCAATATTCGCGACGGTGGTCGCATGGCCCCACTAGAATGATTGAGTTCCACCAGCCTTAGGAGCCGGTCTTTGTTACCCATAGGGCAGTGTCGCATGGGGTCCATAACCCCGAGCCCAGGAGCTAGCCAGCGTCATCACTCATCATGTACTGTAGTTCGGATCGACCGGTCGGGTACTGGCCGTACCAGCTAAGCTGGATACGCGCCATCCGTCCTGGATTCGTTCCCTGAACATGCCCCACCCTGGGTAGAGCTATAAGCATATATAAGCCTGTGGGAGAAATCACATTGTAGAAACGACTAAGTTCGTTAGGTTGCATGGTGCACATGCGCACGCTCAATACTATTTTTGACAGAGCACATATTTTACAACCAAGATGAGATGACGCTTTTAGTGTACCGAGAAGGTACAACGTACTCCTTTTTAAATACTTGTTCCCGCCGAATCTGGCATGAATCAAGACCAGAATTCGACGGACTTTCCAAATCTGTAAACCATTTCAAAATCGGTTAAGAAATAGCGGAGTTATCTACGGAAAGCCGTTTTGATTATCTTCATGGTATTGCCGTGACGTCATAACCACGTTCTAGAACATTCGACTGCGTTATTATTAGCTACGCACTGATTGGTTGTTGCTCGACCGATGATTGATTGGAGCCTGCGCCTATGACATCACGAGTAGAATAAAAGGAGACGAAATCGAGAACTCGAGAGCATCCTAGGCCAGGGGCCGTTTAGGTTGGATCTGTGTCAGCTACAATCAGCAAGACTGGCATTAAGCAGATCATTTCAGTCACTGTCGCTTTCTCTCCCATAGCCAGTAGCAATCCATCCCACCGCACTAAAGCAATTTTGTATCTCCCGTTGGTGCGGGAGCATTTTTGGAACTGTTGAATATTGTTCACCAATACATCAAGAACTAACTCAGAACACGAACTTGCGGTGAGGCCTTTCCTGGCCTAAAAATGTGATTCTACAGATGTAGAGGCAGCGATGTTCTTTGGTGGATGACTTGCCGGATCTGCCGGCCACGCCAGAAAGTGGTTATTCAGCCATCCCGCACTGATGTCATGCAAGTTTATCTAAACTTTTTGACCGCAGCAAAGTAAACTTTGCCCGGTACATCTTCAGAGCTGGCTGACGTACCCCACACCGTTAAGCTTAGTTATGTATCTTCATCTGCATTCAACAACCCTTGCTTATGATCGGGTTGTTGGCAACTTCCATCTGTACCATCGAATTCCTTACGAATGTCTGGGCATGATATTAAGATCTGCCACGCACTCATGGGTAGGACATTCATGGTGGGGATTCGTCTCTCTTTCCCCCCACCATACCGATAGATCAGTTACCTAAACATGCTTTTGTGGAAAGTAACCAATGTCCTGTGACGTTTTATGTGGTTACGGAGCGAGATGTCCAGATTCTTACCCAGTTCGGAGGTTTTGCAAAGTAACATGTATGCACGCTGTCTTTAGTATTGATATCTTAGGGCAGCCATTCTCAATGACGGCCATATCTAAAAAGCTCGGTAGACGCCAGCCATTTGCAGGCTAAAATAGTTCTTGTCTCTAAAAATTAAATATTAGGTTGGGCATAGAAGAAGGCCCGCATAAATAAAAACAGCAACTACTAATTCAGCATATTGTGAATTGCATAAGATCGTGACGTGGGAATCCTCCGGGAATCGCTCATCCCGTCTTCACATAAAACAGCACGCAACCGTATAGTCAAAATTTCACTAGGTATGGTCTTTTCTTTACAGCATTTTAGTTGAATATTAGAGGGGCCATTTTCGGCCAAACTATTATCCCGCTTTAAGTGATGGCGACATTGTCCCGTGACGGAGGCCGTGTGAGGCACTTGCCTCTCATAAGGATTCACCAATGACGGCCCGTGCGTGGATAATACTCCTCACCCAAACTAGCACTAGGAGTAGTACCCTCGTGAGGCACATGATTTTCCGACACTACAAAAGATAATTTTCTTTCCTTTCAGCTTAGAGGTACAATAGCTTGTATTAAGTTAATTAATTATCTCGTGTACAGGAGCAGACCTCTACGGACCTACGAGTCTGTATGGTACCTCCAGGAGCCCCACGTTTAGAAGTTCACCAGGCTGTCTCTATGTCTTGTATTTTTGTATGCTCATTATATTTATCTATCATACTTGACGGTCTGTTTAGGTAAAAATATTGCATAGGCTTATGTTAATTATGTCACCAAATCAAATCTTGTAAGTCTATAGAACACAATATTGCTATGGACAGGCATATTGGTGACACAAACTCTTGGGATGAGACTGTAGTGTTAATGTTCACGACGATGGTTGCATGGCCCCACTGGAACGATTGAGTCCCTCCGGCCTTAGGAGCTGGTCTTTGCTACCCGTATGGCAGTATCTTACAGGATCTGTCACCCCGAGACCGGAAGCTAACCAGCGTCAACATTCGTCATGCACTTGCGGCATGGCGAGTCAACACCAGACACTGGAACAGGCCGACACCACCCCGCGAGCTACAAGTGGCGCCCGATGTGGGGCTCGAGGAACATCATTATTAACGTGCAGCGAACTCATGCCTACACCGTATAGTGAGCTTAGTTCTATACCGTCTCCATTTAGTGACGACTCCCTCGACCAAGAGGTAGCGTCATACGATGGATTCCACATGCTCACCAACTATGCCAGAAATTCACCAGCGGAATCAAGAACTTCGCAATATAACCTGTTTTCGCCTGTCAGTGACGGCACTTTTTGGGGTGCCTCACAAGCGGGAACAGAGTTTAGAACCAGATCGGACATCCGCGACAGGCCATCTCCATTAGGGCCGAATCGTGGACGATCACGACAAAGAACCGATTATGGGCACACCCATAATCCTATAGACTACCATCGTTCACACGTGTCATCTATGGAGATCATGTGGCAGGGTGACAATCCATACCATAAACAACCTCCCGCAACCCCCCCCCCCCCCCGCCAATCAAACACATCACTATACTCGAGGGGCACATTGCGGCATCATCGGCAGGAATCGGCACAACCTTTTCGCCGGTACATCAGTCATTCTACACACCACGACCGCCGGCTGACTGCACCACCGCCATATGAGGAATATCAGTCCTCACCTCGAGAGGAACGTCCACGTAATCTTCATAATATTCCACCTCCCGTCCATAGACCCATGCCGGTTTATGGTTCTACAATGGGGCAGGCATCACTAGATTGGAGTATGCACGTTCTCGCACTTCGGCATCGGCATCAACGGGAAACACCAACACCACCGCAACCACCACCGGCACAACAACCAGCCTCAGAATACTCGTCAGTCTCCCGAATACCACCACCACCACCACCCGGATTTCAACCACTTCATTCTTCCCGTGGTCTTGGCCGAGTCATTCTCCCTCCAGAATTTAGTGGGGAGAGTGACTGGACCAATTATAAAATACAGTTCGCGATAATAAGTCGAACTAACCACTGGAACGATCAGCAGATGGGGGAATATCTTGCCATAAATTTTTCTGGAAAAGCCCTTCAAGTTCTTGCGGATCTCGGGACTGATTATACACCCACTTACACCCAATTGGAACGAGCACTAACCGAACGATTTGGCGACACGGCTCTCGGAGAAACTTACCATTTACATGTTAAAAATCTCCGACGACGCGTGGGAGAAATGCTACCCAAGCTAGCTAGTCAAATCAGAAGGCTGGTCACCTGCGCATATCCTAACACCAACTTAGAAGGCGTAACACATCTGCATCTTGACACTTTCATCGATGTGTTAAGCGTGAACCCGCCCAGAAAGAAAAACTATTTCTTGGCGACCATGGGAGCTTGGCCTAATTAACGGCCGCCGAATCCGCATAGAAAACTTTCTGGAGCGGGAGAAGAACAACCGACGCTAACTTCACCCTATCAATGAGGTAGAGGGTGCAGCTATCGCCACGTCCACCAACGCCCCCCCCCCCAGATCATCAACACCTACCGCACCAGCACCACAGCAAACAAATTCACAGAATTCCAATCAGAATCAAGCGCCTGGAGGAAGGGGGCATAACCACAGAAGAAGCTACAACGGAGCCCCCGGGTGTGGGAACCAGCGCAACAATAACAATAACGGCAACATGAAGGAACGAATGGACGAGATCAATAAGCAGATCTCAGCATTAACAAAAAAAACACCTGTTTAGGACTATATGCTCGGCCTCAACGTGGCACAGGGGTGTAACCCACTGGGTGTCAATCCAGATATTTGGAGGGGCTAACCAGAGCATTATGCACAACGCAAATATATGACACTTGGAGATCGAATCAAACGAAATGGTGCTCGCCCTGTGAGGATCCGCCAGGCAGGTGCAGCACCGGGCTCCACGCCTCGATGGAGCACACCCTCAGCTACTGGAGGTCCCATCAACTCGTCTTGTGGAGCCAGGAGACGAGGATGGAGAGCTACTGGCCAACCGAAAGAGAAGACCAAACCCAAAGAGAACCCCAGTATCAACATCATGCATTGGAACGCAGAAGGGGTTACCAACAAGAAATCAGAGATCGAACAGTTCCTGTACGAAAACAACATTGATATCTGCTGCATCCAAGAGACACACCTGCAAGAAGGAAAACCATTTAAGATCAGAGGTTACCAGATTTTCCGGTGTGATCGAAGAGGAAGAAAGAAAGGCGGGGTGATCACCTTAGTCCGAAACAGCATGAACGCCAGCCAGATCAAAACCTTTATGGAAGAGGCAGAATATATCAAGATCAAGGTAACAACCAGCAACTCTGTGATTGACATTGTCAATTATTACTGCCCTAATGACAAGAATCTCTCACTTGACACACTCCAGGTCCCGGACTGCCACTTCCTCATTGTGGGAGACTTTAATAGCCAGTCTCAGAGCTGGGGATACAGCACACTTGATAAACGAGGAGAAGACATTGAAGCATGGCAAGATGAAAAGCACCTTTTACTTGTCAACGATCCCACAGATCAGCCTACCTTCTACTCGCGCCAGTGGCACTCGACAACAACGCCGGACTTGGCATTTTGTACAGAAGACATTCACAGAAACCTCAGTAGAGTGGTCGGATCGCAGTTAGGAGGAAGCGACCACCGCCCAGTCCTCCTCTCGCTTTCTGGAAGTATTTCAACAAGTTCACCTCAACATCCAAGGCGGAACTACAAAAAGGCAAATTTGAGTCTGTTCGGCATACGTTCCAATGAGCTTACCCAAAATATAGCAGGAGAAGGGAGAAACATCAACAATGCGGTCAAGGAATTTAATTCAAGTATCCTCAAGGCTGCCAACGAAGCGATTCCTCGATGGTTCAGGAAAAACTACCGCCCCTACTGGACAACAGAACTGCAAGCAGCACATGATACACTAGACAACGCCAGAGAAGATGCAGAGGGTAATCCCTGTCATGAAAACCACTTCACACTACAACAAACTAAAGCCAGGTATCTAAAGACCAAGCTGGAGGCCAAAAGAAGAAGCTGGAGGGAAAAGACGGCAGAGTTTAATTTAGAGAGAGACACAACAAAGCTATGGAGACTGACTAAAGCACTGAATGATGAGGGTGTCGGGGGAGAGAAGATTACTCTTGAAGAAGATGGACAAACACTGTCAGGAAAGATGGCTGCAGATGCCTTTGCGAAGGCATATGCAAAAGAAAGCAACATTTCTATACCACGAATGCGTCAAAAAGAGGTTAGAAAAGAGCAAAAGGAAAGAACAGACACCAACACTCACGATGCAATGAAAGTTGACATTAGTTTAGCAGAACTGAAGAAGTCTATCCGCCAATTGAAGAAGAAGAAATCTCCCAGGCCAGATGGCATTACGAATGAAATGATCCAACACCTTGGTAACGTATCTCTCCGCAAGTTGCTAGATATCTTTAATCTCAGTTGGACCAATGGAGAGGTTCCTCAGTGCTGGAAGGAAGCCAGAATGACTCCTATTCTGAAAAAAGCGAAGAACAAGACGAAAGTGCTGAGCTACCATCCTATCAGT
The DNA here is from genome assembly GCA_034401795.1 of Chaetoderma sp. LZ-2023a. Taxonomy (NCBI): domain Eukaryota; kingdom Metazoa; phylum Mollusca; class Caudofoveata; order Chaetodermatida; family Chaetodermatidae; genus Chaetoderma; species Chaetoderma sp. LZ-2023a. The sequence goes on from CM067359.1 coordinate 113,383,706, forward strand.
CTTATAGCTGCATATGCAAGACCATGGAGCGCATCGTCAACCAGCGGTTGCAGTGGTACCTGGAGTCGGAGAACACTATAGTTTCAGAGCAGGCTGGCTTCAGAAGATACAGGAGCACAGAAGATCAAACAACACATCTTGCACATGTCATAGAGGACACTTTTCAAGCCAAGAAGGTGATGCTAGCTGCCTTTATTGATCTGCAGAAGGCATTTGACAAGGTGTGGAAGGATGGCCTCCTCGTGAAGCTCCGGCGCACTGGCATCGGTGGCAACATGTTCCGATGGACCAAGTCATACCTACACAATCGCAGAGCTAGGGTGCTGGTGGATGGACAATCTGGACAGAATGTATTGCTGAGACAAGGGGTACCACAAGGCGGAGTATTATCACCAACTCTGTTCATACTCTTCATTAATGGCATTGTAGCAGAGCTGCCCAATGGGATCCCAGCAGCCCTCTATGCAGATGACCTCGTACGCTGGTGCACCGAGGAGTACACAACGACTGCCACGTACAGAATGCAGCTCGCCTTGGACAGAATTACAGTTTGGGCCAATCGCTGGTGTATTACCATCAACAAAGAAAAATCATCAGCCATGCTATTCTCACTGTCCACCAAAACCAAGGTTGGTAATCTGACACTGGGCGGTACTCCACTCGAGTACGAGGACCAGCAGACATACCTGGGAGTCACCTATGACAGAAGATTAACATGGAAGGTGCACATCCAGAACGCAGAGGCAAAGGCCAGAAGAAAGCTAAACATAATGAGGAAGCTGGCAGGAACAAAGTGGGGTGCCAATGAAGGGATCCTCAAGACCATCTACCTAGGTGCCGTACGACCACACCTTGAGTATGGATCCAGCGCATGGATGACAATCTCATCAACAGAACCTCGACAGAGTACAAAACCAGGCACTGCGCATCATCACTGGTGGACTGAGATCAACACCAATAGAAAACATGGAGCAGACAGCAGGCACACCCCCCCCCACTTAGTAAAGGAAGGGAATGCAAAGCACTGATCCAAGCTGCTGCAAAGTTCAAATCGTTCAACAACCACCCGATGAAGATCAGGCAAGCACAGCTGTCATCAGGAAGACTTAAAAGATCAAGTTTTGTGAAAGAGACAAAAGCACTTCAAGGAAAACACCAAGACATTTTGCCAGCACAAATACAAAACCCAATCCACACCCTTGATCCTCCACCCTGGGAAAACAAACTAGAGAGCATAGCTATTGGCACCACAGTACCTCATCTCACAACCAAAGATGAACACAGTGGTGTGAGCAAGAAGGCCCTGACCCTAGCCATGCTGGAAGAAATGTACCCTTAGGAGACATGGATAAGGATCTACACAGATGGATCAGCCAAAGATGCAATTAGGAGCGGTGGTGCCGGACTGCACATACAGTATACAAACGGACAACATGAGTCAGCTGCAATACCGACAGGCAAACACCGCACAAACCACAGAGCTGAAGTCGAAGCACTGGTCCATGCAGCTAATACCATCAGCAGAACAGCAGACCCTATTGCACAGATTGTCTTTTTGTCTGATGCCCGCTCCGTCCTTGGAGCTATCACCAAAGGTAAGCTGCCACAACTTGAAGAAGCACTACAAACCATCAAATGCTTTCGGATAGCATTGCAGTGGATCCCCTAACACTGTGGAGTCCAAGGAAATTAGGAAGCAGACAAGATGGCAAAGGTGGGTGCAGAAGAGAATCAGACAGAAAACATGGTTATGCATACAGAGATGAAGACTATTATCAAGTCACTCTATAGAACACCTCATTCAGACGATGCCTACCATCATCTCTCGAGGCCAGAGCAAGTGACCATTTTTCGTCTCAGAACTGGACATAACAGACTAAACCAACACATGTACAGGCGGTTCCACCTTACGACATCGCCCGCTTGTCCTTGTGGAGAAGCAGAACAGACCACAGAGCACATACTTCAATGTTGCAGTACGTATCAGCTGCTGAGAGAAGAGATCTGCCCTTTGTCAACCTCTTTTCTTGAAAAGCTGTATGGGCCTGTGGAAGAACTGTAGAAAACCACAGATTTCATCTTGAGAACGGCTCTCCAAGTGTGATACCAGCGATCGAAAAGAAGAAGAAGAAGCATTAACAAATTTGGTAACCACACTCAGCACGAACCTCCCCACCACTCACTTTAGAAAAGCGAACACCACCAACACCGCACCACCACCAAACACCTGTTCCGGATGAGGTCAGACAGGCCATTGGAGGGAATGGTGCCCTAACCGACCTCCATCAGTAACGCCTGCTCCTGACCGCAGCACACCACAACCAGAGAAGCCCTTAAAGCTCTTAGGGGCACCGATCGAAGAGTCACCTCGGTGCCCGTATCTGCTTCCCAGCTCAACTGCGGCCCCCATACAACAACGTTCGGTGGCCAACTATTACCAACCTAATTCAACTTTTACACCTACACCAAACCACATGGCTTCAGATATGTCGATGTCTACGATGCCTCTCACATCCGCAGCATCGCCATCCCCTCTATCTCCGCACCTAAAAAGAAGAAGATGGCCACGCTCGTTTCCACTGCTAACTTGCTGACATCCAGGCGAGCACACTTTCCAGGAAGCTGAATGAGGTGGGTTCTCTGTAGGGGTTAATATTCCCGGAGTCATTCCTGCTTTTTGACAAGAGAGGAAATTGCGTGGTGACATTAAATAGCTCGCTTTAGCTATGGAGGAGACTCGGTGCACTGAAATGCATAAGACACGCCCTCGCAATAGATCGGGTCTATAAAAGCATGACTTGCAGATCGTTTTAAACAGAACATAACGCTGGTGACATGGAAAATAATAAAATGAGAAGAATGTATGATGGAGATTATTCCACTTATGAAGTAACAGAAGAATCCAGTCTCTCAGTCCATCATATGCCACCATAATCAACTACGTCGCATAGAGGATGATACGCACGTAATCGTCCGTCAGGTTGTACGAATTTTATGTCTTTACTCTTTAATACTCATTCTGTTGAATATTTTAAAACTAATTTGACAGGGCGTTGTTGTTGCCATAGAAAAGTTAGTTTTAAAAATTCAACGTTTTACCAGTTTAGTTTTCTGGATATTGAGATTCAGGGAGTGCAGGGATCGATCAAACAATTGGTCAAAGGTTTGCAAAGATACCCATTTATTTATGAAGGATGCCCCTATCCAAGGTGTATGCCATGTGAACAATATTGCGAAACATACAGATGCACATAGAGACACGTGCATATGCATGTGCGAAGATACACATATACACTTGCCTAGGATCTACACGATACTTGACACCACTGATGACACAGAGTGCCACACTCCCAGATTACTGGGCCGGTATTGGTCCAGTACCAGCCCAGTAAACTGTCTTACCAGGGAAACATTTAATTAACGCCATAGAGAAACATATTTTTCGATTTTCGGCGTCTGCGATTAAATAGAAGCATATATTTGTATCGCATTTGTAATGATGGGAATTACTAGTTACTGCATCGTTCGCTATCTTATGGATAACTCCAATCCGTCACAAGCATCTATGACGTCCTAGTGATTTACCTCACATATGGTTTGACGTAAGAATCAAATGATGCGCAATGAATGGCATAGCTACTAAGTCTGTCATGAGCCGGTACACGTCCGACATGTCTATGAATTGCATGTCTTTACTACATAATACCTATCCTGTTAAATATGGGGAAGCTATTTAATTTGCCTGGGTGCTGTTACTACAATAAGCACCAACAGCGCCGTATCAAATTAGTTTCAAAATATTCAACATCTTGACTGCATCGTTTTCTGCACTTAGAAATTCAGGGAGTTCAGGGTTCAATCGATCCTTCCAATGGCAAAGCGTAGGCGACGCTTAGCTAAAGAAGTGGATTCCTAAATAAATATTCGATCAAAAAGATATTCACTGATGAAATATAGCAGTTTGTGTAAATGAGAATAGTGAATATGCATGGCCTACAGATTCATTATCAGATAATGTGTTGATGTATTATTTCTTGGTTCAACTACGCTCGATATTAAAGAGCGACATTCTCATTTACGATGTGTAATCTCCATATTAAATCAGCATTCTTGTACCAACATGTAATCAACAGCGATCAAGAAATGATGGGCTCATTAAGAGGCAATGAATTAGCGAGATGCGCTTAGACAGATCAATAGCGTTTAGAAATTGTCTGTGATTTGATGGATAGGTTTCAACATTATGACTATTAACTTCTGGAAATGTCGCAGCCGAATTAGTTTCAAAATACTCAACAGCTTACCGTAAGACTTACTTTCTGGGAATTCAGTTTCAACGTGTAATATCTACTCCAATACGCGTAAACCTGGTAGCAGAATAGCTAGAGGTGGACGGGGTGTAAGTAGATGCGTATAAAGGGAGCACCTTTAATTATAGGAGGAATGACTCATTAACTTCGTTTTAATTTAGCGCATTTAAAGGTCTCCGATCAACATATAAACGTGGTACTACTTATTCTTGTGGAGGATCACCTTGTAATTAGCATGAAGCGGTTTTACAGATGGGATGCGTAAAAACTTGCCTGTTTTAATTTTAGCCTGGTGCGCCCGATGGGGTGTGTGGGAGCCTGGTGATGTCAGCAGTAATTACCCCGACTCACCCCTCACCGCTCCTCCATCACGCTGTCGTAGTCGCGTATGTGGGCGGCTCTTTTGTTTGAGTTTGATCAAATTTACTGGAAATAGCAGTAAAAGCCATGTGGCTCATGAAAACACGTGGTTGATCGGAAACATGTGCTGTTTATGGCGATGACCGAAATACTGTTGCTGAGGTGTAGTCTTTGGAGAGGCGAGAGATGGAAATATATGTTCTATCATGAATCGGTATAATATAATGTCCCTTATTGCGCGGGTTCTTAAAACATGTGACTTTGTATTTGTCTGTAATAGGTAGTTCTTAGCCCGTGTCGATTATGGACTGGAATCCAGATAATAGAATTTTTTTACTTCTCTTTGTAATTATACTGTTAGATTTTTTAGGCGCTTTATCGGCGTTTAGAAATTGTCTGTGATTTGAATGATAGGTTTCAAAATTATGACTATTAACTTCTGGAAATGTCGCAGCCGAATTAGTTTCAAAATACTCAACAGCTTACCGTAAGACTTACTTTCTGGGAATTCAGTTTCAACGTGTAATATCTACTCCAATATGCGTAAACGTGGTAGCAGAATAGCTAGAGGTGGACGGGGTGTAAGTAGATTTGAATCCATCCATCAGCAGGCTACTTGGACGACTGAAGCTTCCAGTCAGATAGTCGTGAATATGTGCACACTTTTCTTACACACACCACTCTACAGAAACCGAGTGAAAGAGACATGCGATTGTTGCCTGTTCGACCCATCACGAAAGTATTCCATTCAAGTTCAGTATCGTCCATATTATACCTAACTGGAGCCCACCAGGCATTTAAATGCATTTTGCACTTGCAATTACATTTAAATGCAATTATGAAATTTCTGACGCATTTGCCTTTGAACCTGCATTTGAATCGCATGCATTTGCATTTGCATGATATGGGTTGCATTTGCATTTGAATTTTAAAATGCATCTAATTTTTCACAAAGGCACTACTTTTCTCATTTTGCATTTCTTTCAAAATTGGGCGGAATCTGCTGCTTTTGTAAATAGCAGCCACAGCTACCAGTCAAATGGATTTCAAAATATTCAAACAAGTTATTTGCTAAATCATAAAAATGGCATTTTTCTTGTTAGAAATTATGAATTTAATTCTCTATGATTTATTAACCCATTTCACTATGCATTTCTTAACATGTAGTTCTCGGCCATGAATATGCATAAATATTCAAAATCATGTATATTTTGAAATTAGTTTGACTTAAGTCAGTTGAGATCTTAGCACGCCAACACATTTTTGTTAATTTGTTTCTGAGATAATCCACATCAACGTATCTCCAGTGCATAATACATATGGTTTCCAATGCGTTGACCATTTAACCCTTACATACAAGACCACTGAAATCATTGGCTCAGAGATTAATGGGAATATGTAAAGTCCATGACAAAGGCTGGTTTTGGCGAGTTCGGGCACCAAAACGCTAATGAAACAATTTGACTAAACGTTGTTTGGCCCGAAACACAGGTGGTCATGCGAGCACTTTTGACTCTACAATCTGTTCAACAAGTACTTGCTATACTTTTTGTCAAGACCTTTCACAGTAAGTAGTGTGAGCGTAGTAGTATAACAGAATGGATCTGAGGAAGCTAAGGATTTTGGCTGAGGACAAGACACAGTGGGCAAACGCGAGGAAGGACTGATTGCAGCTGTAGGATGTTTCTACTACTACAGCCGCAGAATACAGTAATCATACATAGTAGTATAGCTCAGATTGCCCAATCTATGACAACGGTATTTTGTTGTTAAGTCAATTCATTCCTAAATCTCTTAATCCTTTGATTGTCAAGCTTGGCATTTTGAATGTCCATTTGCATTACAAGTCAACATGATGTTTTACAATTTTTGACTGCAGTGACTGGCTTAGTAATCGAGTCAGTCATTCCAGTGATAAATTCGTAAAGATTATCTTCTTGAAATGCAAAGAGACATTTATCGAGATCAATAAATAATAGATTCTGATAATACTGTTGACATGGATTAATTTAGCGTTCACACATCGCGATCAGAAGCACCTGCCATTCAGGCTAACTATACACACATACTCAACTATGTGTTATATCAGCTATATGAGTTAGCATTAAACATTTAAGTACTAGAATCTTAATCCAGGTATTGAATAAGCTGATGAATATTTTGAAATAAATTTGACTGGAAACGTTTGCCCATAGCTGTCAGTCAAATTATATTCAAAGTATTCAACATAATATTGGTTGACTTCATACAGATAGTGCATAGGCTGATAACTATTTTGAATGAAATTTGACTGGAACCTGTTGTTGCAATAGGCAGATCAGCAGATATCAATTAAATTACTTTCAAGATATTCAACACAATATTTGATACGTATTTTGAAAGTAATTTGACTGGCATATGTTGGTTCCACGGGTGCAATAGCTATCAATGAAATTGCCTTTAGAATAATCAACAAGAATCTAAAAATTGAATTCTCTAACGGTTACCATTTAATGGTGAAATAAGTATCATTTCTTTCATAGAAAAGTTCCATTTGCAGAAAAAGAGAAAACTATTTTTGAAAAACGTACATTGAAAAGCCAGCCAGTCATCCCAGTGGTAAAATTACAAAAATAGTTTTCTCTTGGTCTGCGAATTAACATTCTTCAGGATCAAAACAGAAGCTTTGCTTGACCAGTTTGACAATAATATGTTATTCTGGTATTCATATTCTATAGTACATGTACTCTTTACCATGCTTTAATAATCTGTAAATCTAAAAGAAATGCATTTTTTAAATTTCCATCACTGATTATAGTCAAATTATTTCTCCCACGTTATAACCCACTACCTAATTAAGTTCCCAAAGATACTCACCCCCATCATATGCATAGTTGACAGATGCATACTGTGTTCCAGAATATCGGTATCAAAGTGGTGCTCACATATTCAAATGCATATGTAATCGCATTTGAATAAGTTGCAAGCATTTACATTTGCATGTAAACGCAATAACCTGCACTTGAGTACAAGCCAGTCAGGCTTGGCTACAAGCGCAAATGCATTTGCACTTGCATTTGCATTTAAATGCAATTATGAAATTTCTGACGCATTTGCATTTGCACTTGCATTTGAATCTCATGTATGTGCATATACATTTGCATTTGCGTGAAAAAGGTTGCATTTGCATATGAGTTTTCAAATGTGTTTGATTTTTCTCAAAGCCACTACTTTTCTCATTTTGCATTTCTTTCAAAATTAGGTGGAACCTGCTGCTGTTGTAAATAGCAGCCACAGGAGCCAGTCAAATACATTTCAAAATATCCAACCACGTTATTTGTTAAATCGTAAAAAATGGCATTTCTGTTGCTAGAAATTATTAACGTAATTCTCTGTATCTTGAAGTGATAGAATCTTAATCCAGGTATTGAATAAGCTGATAAATATGTTGATACAAATTTGACTGGAAACCTTTGCCCACAGCTGTCAGTCAAATTATATTCAAAATATTCAACATACTATTCGGTGAATTCATGCAGCTAATGCATACGTTGATAACTGTTTTGAAGAATAATTTGACTGGAACGTGTTGCTGCCATAGGCAAAGCAGCAGGGACCAATCGAATTACTTTCAAGATATTAATCATAAAATACTTGATAATTATTTTGAAAGTAATTTGACTGGCACACGTTGGTTCCGTGGGCGCAATAGCTATCGGTGAATTTACCTTACAAATAATCAACACGAATCTGAAAATTCAATTCTCTAATTTTTACCCTTTAATGGTGAAATAAGTATTATTTCTTTCATAGAAAAATTCCGTTTGCAGACAAAGATAAGTCTATTTAAGATAAATGTTACACTGGAATGACTGCTTCGATAAGCCAGCCAGTCATTCCAGTGGTAACATTTCAAAAATAGTCTTCTGTTGGTCTGCAAATTAACATTCTTTAAGATCAATACAGAAGCATTGCTTGGCCAGTTTGGTCATTCCTTGGTTAATAATAACATATTATTTTATTATTCTCTCTCTTTCCCTGCCCTCTCTCGCTCTACCAATTGCATTCTATCACCCTCCGAGGTTTGTTGTTGGTATTCCGGTACCATTTATAAGCCTGAGTGTGAGGAGGTAACGCGGTTTGAAAAGAATTTCCCAGGTGTCTATGGGTTGCGGATCCATACCTATCAACACATTAGAGATAATACCGGGGGGGGGGGGATGAGCCGCACCATGATGCAACCCTGCATTGCATACGTGCGTGTAGTGTATCTTTACGATGTCGTTCTGACATATCAAAAAGAGAAACATGTTAGTTAATACATGAGAGATCTCTCCCTCCCTCTTTCCCTCACCCCCCCCCCCCTCTCTCTCTCTCTCTCTCTCTCTCTCTCTCTACCATTTTATAGTTAACGGTAATTGCTTTAAAGAAGCGCCAACCAGACCGAACCAGGTATATAGCTAGATGTGTATTACCGTCTACTGCACACAGAAGTTACTGGACACATATAACCATCGCTGGAACTGTGTCGTTTCTGCAATTAGTATGATCATAAACGTATTTACACATTGCAAATAGTGCATCAGTGAATTAGGGCCAGCATAACTGATAGCTCTAACGATGTTTACACTTACTCTTTACACTGGCCGCGGTTATTAACATTTGATACTCCGAAGCCCTGGCAAAGTCTGGTCAGAAAAGTGAATTCATTTATACTACCAGTGGTTAGACAACATACGAGATGTGACCGATCGTGTACTATCCCCCATTCGAAGTTTATTGCTGATGCTCCGCTACCATTTATAAGCCGAATGTGAGGACGTAACGCAGTTTGAAAGAAATTGCCCAAGTTTCTATGGGTCGTGGATCCATACTTGGCAAGGAATTTGACAACTACAGGGGAGACGACGCGCACCGTGATTCTGCTGCGTATTTTGGATTTAATTTTATTGGAGGCAGCAATGGCTTCAAAACAAATTAAGTTCAGACTATTCAACCGTGTGTGTTATTCTTTTTTTGAAACATGTTAATTTATGACTGAGCGGTTCTGTACTATTTCGTAGAAATTATCATAGGCTATTTGGGGTTATCAATCGAATTTCCATTTAATAAATATATTAACTACTAAATTTTCAACATTAATTTGCTTTAGAAACGAACTTCCGATAGCTTCAGATGCAACTAGGTGCCGTACTACACTGTCCATGAACTCTGAACATGCTCAGGATACTAGTTTGTATATTTCCCCCTTTTTAAGCATAGTTATCAGGATTTCCTTATGATTGTCCTTGCTTTCTCACGAGGTGTTGTTGCGACAATTGATATGAAATCAGATATTATGTAGAAGTATGTCCGTATTTCAATCAGGGGACATACAACAGCCACTGGACATATGGAAATCATACTCCAAAATTACTCTGGTCGATTTGCTATAACTTGTAGACTTCATAAGAATTCTGGAGTGCAATTGATTGAGTCGCTTCAAACAGAGATGTGTGAATGAATATGGTTCGTCGGAAGAGCCCATACGATCACATCCCACGCTATCATGATAGAATACGCAACTGTCTAATTTGCTATCGGATTTCACTTTCCATTGTCAGTATTTTCTAGCGATGGGCAAATTCTTTTATGGCTTGCCAACGTTATAACGGGGTTGGCTTAGTCTTGTGTGTCGTGCTGCACCACCCACGTCATTGAGTCTTTGATTAAGTGTATCAGCTCGATTATTACCATCGCCGCGGGGTGAGTGGGTGGGTTGGTGTGGTGGGGTCTATTGTATGAGTTTCTACCAGTCTGTTTATTTGTCTGCTTCTGCGTGCCTATAGACGTGATTTGGTTTACCTAGTTAGTGTGCAGGCACATATACGATGTGGCCGATTGCGTAATATCCCCTTCAACGCATTCCGGTTCGTACACTCATGCTATTTATAAGACTGAGTGGGAGAAGATTACGTACTTTGAGGAAATTTATCCACGTATCTAAGGCTCGTGTATCCATACTGCGCAACGAACCTCAGCCACTACCAGAGAGACTATGAGCAGACTGTAATGTACTCTTGTATTCCATACGCGCGTGGGCATCGGATTCAGTTTGTCACAACAGATTCTTGTTAATCTTACAGTACAGCTCATATCAGCTAACATGATTCCAAAATAAAAACAGAAACATGATAGTTAGCACAAGTTTTAACATGATGTAATATGTTAATATGTTGAATATCTTGTACTTTATTCGATTGGAAGCCATTGTCGCCGTTTAGGCCTACTCACTGTATATTTTATATTAGTTTGGACACATGTTGCATTATCGTTGAGATGTAGTGTATTTCGTTTCAATTGCGGATTGCAGTTAATCCATCCATCATATGACGTCATAATCAACTACGTGACAAACTATTGCGCCATGGATCGTTACGAACGTTTAATTGACGTAGGACTAAGTGTTGTTGTACGAATTGTATGTATTTACTAAATAATAATAAACCTGTTAAATATGTCGAGACTAATATGACTGGGCGCTCTTGCAGTTATAGGCAGCAACAACCACAAGTAAAATTAGTTTCAAAATATTCAACAGGTTACCTTTATAGTTTTCTGAAGATTGAGATTCAGAGAGTGCAGGATCGATTGACACCAAGACGGGAGAAGTGTGGGTGGAGCTTGGCTAGAGAAGGGCGAGGCAGAATTAAAACTGTAAATTTATGTCATTAATCTGCCTTCTTCAGAATGAACTTCTGATGGATTCAGATTCAAACATAATAACAAGTGCTTTACATTATCTGTTCGCGATACAAATTATTGTCCATTATAGAATTGTATAGTTATCATAATTTCTTCATGATTGTCATTGATTTTTACAGCGCGTCGTGGAAACAATTAATATCAAATGAGATCTCTCCTAGCAGCGCGTCCTTACGTCAATCACAGGGCATATGGAACATATGGAAATCGTACTCCAAAATTACGCCGATCGATTGACCTGGTATACATTGCAACAATTCCAGAGTGTAATTGATTGAGTCGTTTCAATGGCGATGTGGTAATGAACATGGATTGTCGGAAGAGCCCACACCCCATGCTATCACGGCATGATACTCAACGGACTATTTGCTGTCGGATTTCACAATGGCATTGTCAGGATTTTCTAGCGAGATGCACTTCCTTTTTATGGCTTCACATGGTTAGAACGTGATTGACTTGTCTCACCTGTCGTGAGGCAACACTCGTGTCGTCCAGTCTTTGATTAAGTGCATCGCCGCGAGGGTATTGTATGTGACTGTTAATCTCTTTAGTTGCATATTCAGAGTATGTACAGTACACATCTGTACCGGTACATTTTCAAAAATATTCTCCTCTTAGCCCGCAAATGAACGTTGGCCACAATCACCGCAGATCGTGTAGCGTGCGTGCGTGCGTTCGTGCGTTCGTGCGTGCGTGCGTGCGTGAGTACGTGCGTGAGTGCGTTCGTGCGTGCGTGCGTATGTGTGTGTCTGTGTGTTAAAGGGTTAAAAGGTCAATTACAATTGTATTGAACAAATGTGTGTGGTAAGTAGTTTAAAAGATTAATATACAAAATTGTAAGACAATACTAATCCCGAACAAGCCCACACCGAGTCTATCACGCACATTCCCTAATGACTAAATTTCTTCTAATAATATCACAATATTTGCTTATTGAATTGTCCATTTGCAGGCCAAGGGAAGATTTATTATTTTTAAATGTACCATAGGAATGACTGACTCGGTTTTCAAAAATAGATTTATCTTGGCCTGCAAATTGCTATTCCTCAATAAAACTGTAGAGGTCGGGTTCGGCCGGTTTCACAATGTAAGGGTTAAAAGCAAATTACATTAGCTTTTGCTCTAAATTTGAAAAGGAAGCTTGTTTGGTATTGTCAATATTCCATGAAAATTGCAGTTAACTAATACTAACACGAATACGGTACTCCAAAATTATATTGTTGATTGGCTGTGACTGGAATCAATATGCAGCACTTCCAAAGTGTAAATGATGGAGTCGAGTCGATTGGTATGTGGCATTGCCCATAGCTGTCCTCGAGAGCTCGCATCCCCACTGTCACAATTGGATACTTGAACAGAGGTATATTTAACAGTGGCGCTATCAGTGCATTTAGGTTGAGCCATCATTAAACTGTTAGTGGCTTATGTTCGCCTCCCGTGCCGCATATTTCGCGCTATGGACCGCGTTGATAAGGTGTCTGAGTTAGATTATTCAAACGTCAACTGACGTATGTATTTGGTCCTGCCTACATAACATCTGAGAAATAACTTAACGTGTTTCCAAATTCAAAACAAAAATATGCAAGAATAATACAGAACACGGTGTATGACAGGGCATGTTGAGTATTTTGGACTATTTCCGATTGGAACATGAATCACTTTCAGACAAATTATTTTCAAAATATTTAGTTTTCTGCAGATCTAAGTTCTAGCTCACCTGGTCTAAAAATCCTGGGAGGCCAATTGAGCGTATGCCATGGCAATATATTTGATCTAAATAGCTCAATAAATAAAACAATATGCAATATTTGTTTGCATGTCGTTAAATATTTTGAAAAACCTTTACCATTCTACCAGTAGCAAATTCTGAGTTCGGAAGACAGACACTTGACTATTTGGATCACTAAGTCACACCATCATCCACTTCATGCAGAGCTTACTGGCTGACTGTGTTATTAGTGATGACCATTCAAATTTACCTCTTACATATATTCTTAAAAAACTAGGCCTGATTGATCTACTGGTAGATGTTTGTCCCCAGATACATGTGTTTGAAAAGTCAGCTAAGCTAAAGCAAGCAGGACATTATCGACCAATCACATTTGAGCTTTTGCTACATGTTGTTGGTGGTCTTGACAGTGAAAACAGTGATATATAGATTTTGATCTTTGGGCCAGTGTCCATCATCAAGTCTTTTGTTTCGCATGGAACTTATCTTTTTTGGATACAAATTCTTTCATTTCTGACCAAAATGGTCATGTTTTTGTCAAAGTATTCACATTTGGAACTTAGATATCCATGCTTTGTTAAGAAATGTTTGTATTTTCTGCCAAACTGGTCATATTTCTGCATTTGTACCAAGATTTTCATGTTTCTGAATAAAAATTATTTATTTCTGTCCAAAATCTTCATATTCCTATCAAGATTGTTGTTGTTAATGGTTAAGATTGGTTAGTAACATTGTAATTCTACTTAGTGAATGCCCATTTGAAACCCCAAGAGAAAACGTTTTTTGAAATTTTAACACTGGAATGACCGACGCAGGCATTACAGTGATAAGTTCTTGAAAATATTCTCAATACCACGGCAAAGGCTGTTTTTCCGGCTTAGTTACCATTAAAAGGTTAGACTCGGCGCTCTTAGTTGATGAATTTTCAGTGAACATGGCAATAATATAGGTGTTGGGCATGTTGAATAGGAATTTGACATTATTGGTCAGTGGCCGTCATTTCATATCCAAATGTTGCCATTTTGGGCCTATATTCTTAAATTTTTTACCTAAAATATTCATGTTTCCTTGTTAAAATGTTCATATTTGGAGCATTGATATCAATTCTTCAAATAGAAATGTGTGGATGTTCAGCCTAAATTATCTTACTTTTGCATTTTGCACCCATTTGCAACCCAAAGCAGTTGCTTTTAAGTCCAAATTTTCAGGTTTCATGTCAAAGACTTTGCATGTTTCTGACCAGAATCTTCACATTTCCAGCTTAAATTTTCAGTTTACTGGTTATTTGAAATTCTTTTTAACATTTTGAACCCAGATATTTTTATTAACTGTGAAAATGTATATATTTCTTGGTAAACACTTGCTTATAATCCCAAATTCACAGATTTCAGTTCCAAGTTTTGCGTTTTCACACATTCTTTCATTTGAGGTCCACATTTTCTAATTTGTTGTTAAATTTTAAACACTGGCTGATATTTGACGAAACGGTCCATTACAGATTCAACATTTTGAGCCCAGATACAGATATTAACTGTTAAAATGTATATATTTCTGTAAACTTTTACTTTTAACACAACATTTACAAATTTCAGCAAGAAATGTTTGAAATTCATAGGCGTCGCCAGTAATTCTAAAGAGAGAGTCGAATTTGGGGCGGGCCCATAAGGGGTGTCCCCCTCCCGCATTGTGTGGGGGGGGGGGGTGTCCAGGGGGCTTCCCCGGAAAATTGTGAAATCTAGATGCTCTCAGGATACATATCCTGTATTTCTCAAGATTAAAATACAAATAATTCTATCAAAATTAGAAGGGCTAAAATATGCTCAGACCTATCTATCTAGGTAGGCCTATTTTTGTGGGGATGGGGGTGTTGGGTGGGGGTGGGTTGGGGTAGTCGTTCGCACCTGAAGACCCCCACCCCCTGCCGATGCCTATGCAACTCAGCACCAATTTCTGCATTTAAGTACCAATTTCCATGATTCCAGCCATAATCTGTGTTTGAAATCCAATTTTAAATGTTTGTTATACAAATACTGATATCCCAGGGGAGGGATACAGGCCCACCATGCACATTGTGCCTCTTGGTTCCAAAGTCTATTTTGATCTCTGCCAGTCTGGGTATCATTTCTCAAGACCACTGGGACCACTGTTAAATTATGGTATGTTTGTAGTATTACACCCTATAATATATTCTGGATATATAAGCATACATAACCAAAATATTAAGTTAACTATAATTTATGTGTGACCTGAAATTAATCTGATTTAAGCCAAAATATCATTGTTTCAGGCAGAAACCTCTTATATTTCTGACTTAAATTTCCATAATACTAGCCTGGATTTTATAAAATCCTCACATTTCCATTTACATCTTTGGTTTTTCAAAACCAGATTCTCATTTAACTGCCAAACTGTTTACATTTCTGTGTAACTGTGCTATTAATCACAAATTTGCACATTTCAGGTCAACATATTTATATTTTCAAACTAAATTTCTGGATCGTATGACGTACATGTAAATGTTGGGATAATAAACAACAACTTTAATTCCAACAATAACCTTTCACAGATTGCACACAGGTATTCGATAAAGTAAGCAGTAAATGTACGTCCTTTTTATACATTTATATATTTTATATATTTAGATTTGCTACTTGTGAAACACAAGTAATCCAAATGGATCAATCTGGATTTACCATTAATAAATAAGTCATCTATTACTGATCCAAAGGCATACGTGATCACATGACCAGTGGTTCATGTGTAGATCATAGTTATTTACCTGGAGGGAGTTCAAATCAATAATGGTTTTGATAGCTGGTCAATGGTGAAAATCAGATATATCATTATCATATGTAGTATGGTAATGAAGCTGTTTTTAAGAAGAAATTGGCATCCATCGGTTCATGCTGCCTTATATATACTTTGGTTGGGTGGGTGGGTGGATGGATGGGGGCGAGGCAGAGCTCTGGGGTGCTACTCATTATCCAAATTTTATTAAGTCAATGGTGCAGAAATCTGACCATATGATACAAGCAACATGTCAGATATGTTGACACAAATAATTTTATTGTAAGATGCTGTGCCAGCCTCCACAATTCCAGTAATTTTAGTTTCAAAGTTTTCAGCATAATGTGTTGGAATCATGATACAGACAGTAATCAATGCATCAAATTTTCAAAGCTTCGCAGGAAACACCCCTGCTGGAACTAGTTTCATTTGCCTCTATCAATCACCCTCCCACACCCCCAAATGCCCAAATACCTCCCACCTTCCCCACCACCCTCAGTGGTAGATGATTTTCAAGGAAATACTGGTATACTGTATTCAATGTATAAAAGTATTTCTGTAAACTAAACTCTAGAAGAGTCAATAAGAAGCGAGGGAATGAGGAGTCGGGTACTAGCCTAGCGTCAACATTAGGGTATGATTGGCTTAGTTTCGCCTACCGTGCTGTGGAGAGAAGATGAGGACGGTGGCGGTGGGGGAGAGGCGATGAAAGTTTAGCAAGATGAAAGACTATCAGAAAATAGCAGTGACGAATAGAGCAATATAATTGGAAAGACCTTCAGGAAGGTATTGTAGCATGGATTGCGTAGGGCTGGCCCAGAGTGGCCCGCACAGCGCGTTCCCTCTTCACCTCTCTAATATGGCCATAACGGTTCGTATGCATAGCACGTGTATCACGAGATCTGGCATCATTTGTGCATACATTTCTCATATTTCTCGTCTTCTCAATATCGTTAATACGGATCCCCTTCACTCCATCCATGGGCAAATCTTAAACAAATACTTCTCAGGAATCAGGATTTGCATTCCAAATTAAAATCAGAGGAGGAATGGCGGAGAAATCGTAATCTATGGAATAGGCGCATGTACTACATATTCGTACAAAGAGCGGCCTCGTAGTGTATATGATGTTATAACACGAGACTATCTGGTTTTGCCTGGTTGGTACAACCCCCTGTGGATTGGTTGCGATGAAGTACTGGAGCTTTTTGATTGGACACCCATTACTATAAAAGGACCTCATTCGGCCAATAAAAATAATTCATGACGGATTGGTCATTGAAAGCGGGCATGCATTTGAAGGTACAAGCACTGCGCTGAGCAACTTACAAGCATCTGCACCGACGCAATTTCCACACCTCCTAGTGTCGATTTGAAGAAGCTCGAAACCACAAACACCGAAACCTAATTTTTGCGTCCAAGTTGGGCTAAAACCCAAACTAAGAAATAATATGCCTGATCCACCACTACGGTCAGCCAAAACGCGTACCCTTTATATGGACGGCACGTGTCACAAAGATCAATCTATCTCGGGTCAAACTCGTAGTCACAAACTCTTCGCAAACTGACTCTTGAGTCATCAACAGCTACGATTTCTACCTCGCCATTTCTTACCTGCACCATGACTGAGAAGTGGTCTAGCTGCAAATTGTATTAGTAGCGACTAAAAACTGTGCTACCGAACTTCCGGTTTCCCTAGAGGCCAAAATACTGTGTCAACTCGTTTCCGGTAAAGTCGAAAAGTAATGTATCGCTCAAACTAAGTGCATCATCGAGCCGATTCTTTCCAGGCTTTAAGCATTAATACGTTAAACCTCTTTCACTGTTCAGAACATTGCCTACCGAGCAACACCTGAACTTGCCACATTGTTCATCTTGTCTCGAACTCCTATAACCGTCGCCGATGTTTCAGACCTCTTCGCCGAACGCACACTACGTCCAACACCATCTGACTGCTTCGTCCCAAAGAACTCCCACCGACAGCTTCAACTATTTTCCTCATTGTAACATCTATTTCTCGCCGACTACTATTATGCTTGATTACGATTCGTTTACTCTTTTGTACCGACAGCAAATTGGTGCCTTTCTTTTGTTAATCTTACGCCGACGACTATTAGGCATGTTTTTTACGGCCAGATTCGTCCCACTGCTAAATTTTCTTCGTTAGCTTTTCCTCAGACCTGCCGTCTTAAAACAAAACACAGCACCAATAGTACAATGCCATGATAATCTGTATATCAACACTCTACACTAGGGATCCCTTCTTATGCCGAGAAAATACACACGTTCGGCCCAACCTAGCATAGGTAATAGCTCAATTATTTTTGTTAGAACTCCGTTAACAAGCCGAAACAATCTTAAAAAGCGGCTGTTTGTTGTAAGGCTCGCTTCAGGTCCCACAACGTCTAGTGGTTTTCCTGCGAAAAGAGTTCAAACAAAATGGCCACAAAGAGGCAAACGTGCCAGCAGCAACAATCTCAATTTGTGACAGACTCCGTCCTATTTTCGGCCACACCTTGCTTATAGATTTACCAAGTCCCTCCTCCGGTACAGTTGTCCATGGTTGAAATCGCATGTATGCTGTAAGGTATACGCCCACGCTGAGCTATGGATTCTGTGCATGTTTTGCTTCCCTCTAACAGGCCAAACCAAGAACATCTGATCCCGCTCAGCAGTTTGCTATCAGGATATGCGAACTCATCCTTTTTCAGATGGTATCACAATGCAGAAATCCGAACTGTCACTCAAGTACCTGACGTCATAATCAAAATAATTCACTTGTTATCTGACGTCACAATCAAAGTTACGTAGCTCCTCCGAATTTGTGTGAATCGTGTATCTTATGTGCACTTTTATGTGAATTCTTATGTGAATTTTCAATTTAATAAACTTTCTGTTGATTAAATTGGCATTAATTTAACTGGGAGCCGCTGGTGCCATATGCTGTGGCAGTTCCCAGTTAGATTAGTTTCAAGATATGCAACAGCTTACCTGTATAATTACCCTGAAAATTGGTTTTAGTGCAGTCTGTTAGCAACAAAAACTGGTAGAATTAGGCAAAATGTTATACCAACAAGCCGCTTAGCACAAAGTAAGGGCACTATGTCTAGAATAAATATAGCTACAGACCCAAGCTAGGTAAGCCTCCATTTAAGAGTATGACGTCATCATTCAAGATGCCCACCATTTAGGACAAAGTATTTAAAAGACCACATATCCCTTATCTTGCGTCTAGACGTTGTATTTTGCTGTATATGTATGTGCAGAATGCTGTCTGTAACAAACCCTTTAATACAAAACGGATGTATGACCAAATTTAATGATTTACCTCCTTCCAAGCCCATTAGGGGTGCACAATTTACATTTCGATACATCGCGAGATGATAAAATTTTGCGACATTTTACTATGCAACGGCTTCCAGTCAAATACATTTCTTAGTGTTCTATAGAATTTACGTCTCATGAGACCATGGCATATGATGTAGTAGTATATCACAAGGTTTTTCTGTATGGTATAGTGCTCTATTGTATGACATAATATCGCACATCCATACCTCAGCACCATCTGTATGTCTATCCTTAAGTTTTCTATAACTGTTAATGTGGTATCTCTGTTTACAATGTGTGAACCATGTCATAGCCAAGGAATTGTGGTAATAAAGTGTTATTTAAATCAATCTACAGCACGGAGTACAATGCTGAAGATTAGATGAGTTAGAACATGATGCATACTTCATATAATACAATTACATGCCCCTTTCGCTAGCACATCCTCAGGAGCACAGTGGGCATCACATGTACTCAGATTGGTACACAACGAATCATGATAATGAAGTATTATTTAAATCAATCTACAGTAAGGAGTATGATCCTGAAGGTTAGAAGACTTAGAACACCATCTGCATACTTAATGTAATACACTTCTATTTGCCCTACACGAGCACATCCTCACAAGAACACTGACCGCCACATGTTCACAGATTGGTACATAGAATAGCTGACTACACATTTACACAACATCGTACACCGCACTTTACAAGTGCAATGTATCATCTCATAACATTGACTAGATGCTTCTGGCAGGTTTGTTCAGAGAGGCCTAAATCGAGATCTACATTGGTGTCATCCCCAGGTGGTAACATATGGTACTGTAGGTACCCGTGTGATACACTGTGATCAGACGTAGACGGCTTGTAAAACAGCTCGCTTTGTATGTTATGTTCCACCAGCGCTGCTTCAGTTGGAAGTATATTGTCTATCTGACGATTCTTCTTCGTAAACAGAATTTGTCTGCATTCGTTGACTTTGTTTGACGAACTCGTTCTGTCATACAGGAGGACGACATACCATTCTATCTTGTTCATGTGGCAATCCTGAATTTCTGTTGGACACTGTGACAAAATACTGAATATATCTGTAATCTCAGAAAACACCTTCCAGACATCCCACGCTGTTTTCTTGCCACGTCCTGCGAATGCGGAGATGGTGTCGCTGCTGGTAAATGCATGCCAAAATGGCAGAGCAGCACAAATGCGAGGCCATACCGTCTGGAAATACTGGTGAACTGGGCGGTATCATTTATTCTTACCTGCATCAAAGTCCATCTGCAACTCATCTACATTCAACCTGTGAAAGACAATCACCGACAAAAGAACGGCATCTGAGTCAACGGTTCTAATGAGGATTTTTCGATGACCATCCTTGGCTGCCTGTCCAGCATGCAAGAGGATACGCGTGCCTGCGTCTTCATGCTGACATGATGACAGCTCTTCGACGTTCCGAATAGTGGAGGATGATATAACTGTGTCGTCATAAGTACAAACAGTGGTCCTTGTCTGGGATTCCACTTTAGCCATGTCTTCTGCTAGTAGCTTAAACAGTTCTCCTTTGTTTTCTTCAATGCGCAGAAATCCTTTCCATTCTTTTGGAACTGGTGATGTACGTGTTACTTTGAATCGTTTTCCAGTACCCCGCTTTTCTCTCGTCGTTGTCTTCAAGCTTCCTGAAAGATACCTGTCAACTATGATATCAACACTAGATGATGGGCTACATAGTTTCAAAATAACTGGTCGGAAGACACTCTGAGTGTGTTGACCAACAGTCTTCGCGCTGCCAGGGGTTGTCATGTGTATGGCAGCTGGTCCATCTATTATAACTGCACCTGCCTGCGGCGCCAAAACACTGTTGTCCTGGAATTTTGTAACCAGATCATGGCATAAGATTTCTTGCCCTTTCTTAGTTGTCCATAATCAGAAATTGACGGCGGGTATGAGTGATGGCTGAAGAAATCAGACAGATTCCCTGGTCTAGTCTGACACGCAATAAACAATCTCGAAAACAACTGACACTCTTGTGACAAAGCAGTGACCTTAGACTTAGCCTTTGAATTCAATGGCGTGCTTGGCTCATTAAGCAAAGGCAGTTTGTTCTTATGGATTATATCATGAACTCAGCTGTTGCATTCTATTAGACTATCTTGCATATATGTATGGTACTGGTCCTGTCCAAGCTTTTCAACTTCCCCAACTGACTTAACTGCTACATCACTCATTATCATTTTACTCACTAACTAAACTCTGTCACTTTCTTGAGAAGGATTTCCTTCCCTCTCAAGAACATTCACACAGTTTGTGGCATGATGTTGGTAACGACTTTCAAATGCTTTGGTGTCTTCAAGGTCACTCATCTGATCTTCATCTGACGTGACAGATTTCTCTTGGAATTCACTTACCATTTTAGCAATTTGTGGCCCTGCAACCATCCACTTTACGGGCGCATCTGGGCTGTCAAGCAACCCTATAGCACCACCATCAGTCTTGACGGTCTTGTTATTCTACTCGTGGGCATGATCATCTGATATACAGAAAAACGGTCGAGCTGTCTTCTGTATTACAAACTTTCCATTGAGGAACTTCTCATGAACACCGGAATGTTGTACTCTTAATTCCACCAACGTTTTGATAAACTTTGGAAGCCATCATGCATGGTGGATATGATCAAGTGCAAACATCCATTGGCAGATTTGTATCAAGGCATCCAAATACAATACAAAATCTGCTGTCCGCAAACTGCTCACGAACATTAGGAGCAATATCTGTAACAAAATGGTTTGATACCAGAATAAGAATTGGACAGATTCATTGGATCTTTTCTCGATCCATTCACTGAAATATAACACACTCTCACTATCAGCATCCAGGAATGATTGCCAGCCCTTCATAAGAAGGATGTATAAGCCAGCAACCGACACCTGATGCGCATACCTTGCACGTTTAGCATGGGATCCACATAGACACGACTCTGCTTTACCAAACGTTGCAATATCTGCCTTTGTAAGGATTTCCACCCACCCACTACATTCTAGCCAATCACCAATTACGCTCAACGTCGCCATTTCGATATGCAGACCACACACCATCATAATTAGCTTGTCTTCGCCATACTCTGAGGGCAATAGCCATTATAACAGCTTTGCTATGGCATAGATTGGCTGATCACTCGTCACCACAATGAGTTGATTTGGGTTCACCTTGGAATGTACTGATTTAGATTATGTTCATTTTATGGCGAACCATCGCCGGTGTCTGTACAGATTCGTTCAGCAGGGGAAGCATAACCGATAAACACGTTATGCTGTTTTCCCCCATCTTCCTGCTGTGCATACAATGCAGACCACTACACTTTGGAATCGCCACGTACGTGCCCATGCACCACATGCTCACACGCGCACACATGTGCATACACATACACACACCGAACACCATATACTTTATAATTTGAAGTACGATACTTTTATATGAAATGTTTCAGGTGAAATGGTGAAATGGTGAAATGCTACAATATTCATTCATTTCAACATTTGACCTTGCCATGTGATAGGCCTTTGATATGACACCGACGCTAAGGCATATGCTAATGTTCATGACACAGCACACATACTATATGCACTGATTTAATTCCTATATTTGAACAAAAATTGAGATATGTATATTTAGGCTTTTGATACAGATACAGGCACAGACAGACGAGTGGGCGAATCTGTTTATTCAATCATGTGGGTGCCATTCTGCTACAAATACATAAGTACACCATTGTAGATAATAAATTGCAGCAAAATCGGCAGTGATGTTGAAACAGTGCAATAAATACAAGGATTTTCAACAAATATGCCTCACGTACGGCAGTCATATTGGATTATGGCGTCATACGGCCAAAAGGAGGCTCGGCTAGCTTGGGTCTGTAACTTAATTTCATCCTGCCCATGTGCCCTATCTGTGTGCCAAGTGGCATGTTGGTATCATATTTTGCACGATTCTTATGTTAACAGACTGAGCTATTTCTGGGACCTCAGTGTTCAACGTGTATAAGTTGATTCACATAAGTAACCAAAGTGGACGGAGCTTAGGTAGAAACGGATCTCTCTCTCTCTCTCTCTCTCTCTCTCTCTCTCTCCCCCCCTCCCTCCCTCCCTCCCTCTCTCTCTCCCTCCCCCTCGTTCCCTCCCTCCCCCCCCTCTCTCTCTCTCTCTCTCTCTCTCTCTCTCTCTCTCTCTCTCTATCTCTCTCTCTCCCCCTCCCTCCCTCCCTCCCTCCCTCTCTCTCTCCCTCCCCCTCGTTCCCTCCCTCCCCTCTCTCTCTCTCTCTCTCTCTCTCTCTCTCTCTCTCTCTCTATCTCTCTCTCTCACACACTACCATTTTATGGTTAACGGTAATTGCTTTAAAGGAGCGCCAACCAGACCGAACCAGGTATATAGCTAGATGTTACTGGACACATATAACCATCGCCGGAACTGTGTCGTTTCTGCAATTAGTATGATCATAAACGTATTTACACATTGCAAATAGTGCATCAGTGAATTGGGGCCAGCATAACTGATAGCTCTAACGATGTTTACATTTACTATTTACACTGGCCGCGGTTATTAACATTTGATACTCCGAAGCACGGGCAAAGGCTGGTCAGAAAAGTGAATTCATTTATACTATGAATACTATATATATATATATATATATATATATATATATATATATATATATATATATATATATATATATATATATATATATATATATATATATATATATATATATATATAGTATTAGAATTCATCACCTCAGTTCGTATCTAAGGGATAACCTATGTGCGCAATAATATGCATTCAAGTCACTGGAGCGGAACGAATCCGTCACATAAACCAAACCAGGCAGAACATCAACAACAATCGTTAAGTTCTATTGACGCAAACAAGATATCTATTTTAAGAACTGCTTATCAGAAAGTTGGCGCTAATACGGGAAGTCTAACTATTCTCAAAATAATGATAAAATAGTTACAATATAGATCACCTACACGAATACTTACATAGACATAGCATGAGCAGTAAATTAACATTCGTGGAAATGTTGTGTCGCAATATTTTTTCAAAAACTGAATTGGGACGATTTACGTCACGAATTACTGAGGATGACTGGTGTACTGCTTTGTTCACCATCAATAGATTGATTCAAGATTATTCGCCTTGTATTTTGAAATGTATCATAAAATATCCAGTTGATAGATATATATTAAAATATCCAACACTTACCGCGTTATTGCTGGTTACGTCTGTATTCGGGGTTCGTTTTATTGGATGGGTAAAATAGTATCGCCTGGATTAAAGAATGCACGGGCGTCCTCATTCGGTGATATATATATATATATATATATATATATATATATATATATATATATATATATATATATATATATATATATATATATATATATATATATATATATATATATATATATATATATATATAATGGAGGGACAACAGTGGGCACACCATAAACACACCAAGAAGCAGCAACCAGTGAGACGTGTTTCTCCAACAGTGCCAGAAAGACGAGAAGAACCTCACAATGCTTACTCAGTCAAATGTTCTGACGCTGTCGTTGATACGCCTGCTTAGCAGCTGCGCAGTGAAAGGTAAGGCGTATTGCTAAATCAACAAGATAATTAACTGCTTATAGCGTATTTAACTGGTGAAGCCGGTCGGAATAGGCATCTTCTATTGTCTTGACGAATGCCCATTTGCAGGCCATGAGAAGACACGTTTTGGAAAATTAACCACTGAAATGACTGGCTCGATAACCGCGACAGTCATTAGGCCTACAGTGGTATATTTTCAAAAGACTGTCTTTTCATGGCCTGCAAATGGACATTCAATAACTAATCTGCTTGTCACGTATACGCCGTCTGGATCAAATACGCCAGGCTGACGTTATAATTAAAATATTACATGAATTGCGTATCTAGTTTCATCAGGAACTCTTAATAGTCCGCTATGTGTACGAATTATACGTTATTCTACTTAATAACCATTCTGTTGAATATTTTGAAACTAATTTGACCGGATGCCGTTGCTGCCTGTAATGCACATTTATACACGTATTTCATAACTATGTAGCACACACATATTAACATAGTTTAAATCAACAAAGTAACGCCGCCCTGTCTTGTTTACATTTTTGTCGTCGTCGTCGTCGTCGTCGCTAGATGCAAGAGTTAACGCGAGCATGGAGTTCTTGTTCTTGTTCTTGTTCTTAAGACAGATTCAATCTCACTTGATTTACAGAAGATATCGTCTCCCAAATTAGGGCCCCAAAAACGTCTGTTGAATATTTTGTTAGTAATTTGACTGCAGCAACATAGGCAGCAACAGCACCCAGTCAAATTTGTTTCAAAATATTCAACAGCTTACCTGTATAGTTTTCTGGAGATTGAGGTTCAGAGAGTCCATGGGGCGATCGTGCACATCGTGGGCGGAGCTTACCTAGAGATGGGCGTGGCATAGCTGAAGTTGGATTCATCCATTCTATATGCATCCATAATGCGAAGTTGGAGCATTCATCTCTTAGCATCCTGATGTACAGAAAGCGTGGGTGTTACTTTGATATGTCAAAATGAAATAAGTTAATATATGTATCGGATGTTGGATATTGTGTTACTTTGATATGTTTCAAAATGTCATAAGTTAATATATGTATTGTTTGCCAGACAGCATGCGTGCGTGCGTGTGTGCGTGCGTGCGTGCGTACGTGCGTGCGTGCGTGCGTGCGTGCGTGCGTGCGTTGCTAAATAAACTTCAACCCTACAACGCACAAATGCCCAATGAAATGGTAAGAACATCATTTTACTCGAAATAAATATAATAATGGCTTATTCGATAAAAATTATCTCAAAATCGCACCAATTTACTAATAAATTCATTACCTAAGTTTAGCAAGTTCTCACGTATAACCAGCTTTATGGAGTCTGAGTAAAATCATGAGACAAAGTTGATACGAAATGGAAACTCGTATGGCATCCACTATGCAACTCATGATGTTGAAAAATCTGATACAGCAATACGTTTGGGTACAAACTAAGTTCCTAAGATGGCAGGATGTCGAATGTAACATACGTTCATAAGTTGAAGGCTTCTACTTATTGTTAAGAGGTATGCAATCAGTTGGCTGCTCATAACGTCACGAACCTAAGGTACCTTGCTATAGCTGCTCCGAAGATCAGATTGTACATAGGGTCCTTGCAGCTGTAGTCTAGAGCGATTCTCTTCCTCAAAAACGAAATAATGATTGAATTAAACAATTCACCTTTCCAGTTTATCCCTCCAAAATATGACGTCAGAATCGACTACGCGGCATGTAGGATGACGTCATAATTAGTGGCTCCTTGAATGACGTAGATAAGTTCGTCACGAACGCATAATTGGTGACTAACTAAGCGTTTGTGTACGAATTGTATGGCTTTACTCTTTAGTACACATGCTGTTGAATATGTTGATTGTTTACCTGTATAGTTTTCTGGAAATTGATAGTCAGGGAGTTCAGGGATCGACCGATCCCAACACGGCGAAGTATGGGTGGAGCTTAGCTAAAGATGGGCGGGGAATAGCTAAAACTGGAAAGGTACACTTTGCGGCAATCTGATTTTTTAGAAACTATTGTACGTCTGTACTTAGTACAATAGTCAAGCAAAGTTGTCAAGACAAGACTGAAAACTGTGCTCTTGTCTTGACACAAATACAGCGAATGAAAGCATTAACAAAATTATCACAATCTGTTTAACTGTCTGACTGCTGCAAGGCACAAGAACACAATTTCAATGAACAATGACTCTAGATCCGCTGAATGTTTTGAAAACCGTTTGTCTGAAAGATGCGGCTGGCTTAGCCACCAACAACTTTCAGTCAAATTGCTTTGAAATTATTCAGCATATTCAGAGGTTAGCCTCATGGAGATTGTAGTCTGCAGACATTCAGTAAGGACACCGTTAAGTACAGTTTATTTTGAATACAATCTATGTCGTATATTTATTGAACATACTTATTTAACTCTTACAACATATGGTGTCACAATTTTAAAATATATTATTAAATTAAAATATGAGATTTGGTGGTATATATTTTTGTCTTAGATGGTAGTAACATCATCTACCAAAATTGTTAAAATGTACACTAGTTTATGTGTTCTTGAAACAGTGATATGTAGAATAATGGCATCATAGGCGTACGTTTTTAAACATACATTTTAAAGAAATCCATGACTGTGTTTCCATAGCACATTGGCCTATAGCCAATCACATTATATTAATATGTAATATATTATTTATTTCAATGTCCCAGATTATGCCGTCATAATTTAGTATTGTGTGTTTAAATTGTAATAAAATTGTATTTATTTAATTTCGACATTTTGTTTTATTCCTTAAAAATATACAGATCATTAGTTAAAGGAATCGAGTTGATGCTGGATGTGTGCTTAAGTATCATTATCATTAGCGTTATCATTCTAAACGCGTCCAGTACTAAAATGAATGTACTCAGAGATGAATTCGAGCATACTACATTGCGGATACTCACTTTAATTGTGCACTAACGATTCCAATACCAGCCTAATTCGCATGGTTCACCTCTAACGTTTCCTTATATATATATATATATATATATATATATATATATATATATATAAGGAAACGTTAGAGGTGCACCATGTGAATTAGGTTATGTGAAACTTTATTGCAAGTCGTTGCTCACTTACCATTATCCCTCAACTCGCTACCACAGGACCACAGCTATCGCGCGGTATGTAGGTGGCTAATATAACAGCTGGCGAACCAATCGTGTTATGTCTAAAGAAAGGTGATTGGCATTCGTTCACTCCAAATTGGTTTTAACGATGTTACATCTTGACAACGCGTCTAATTCAGACAAGTCCCTTTAACAGAGTGATTGAAATCTCATGTATCTAAATTCGGTACCAAAATAGATATTGTACTCTGGTGATAGGAATATCAGCATGGAACATAAGCCATTAATTTACTCAGCAGAATCACAATTTAATCACACGTCCATCCTCCTTCAATGGACCTTTCCAGTTTTAGCTATGCCCCGCCCATAATAGGGCTAGGCTTCACCCACACCTCGCTCGTGTTGTGATCGATCGATCTCCTGAACTCCCTGATTATCAGTTTTCAGGAAACTATACAGGTAAGCTGTAGAATATTGTGATTTATGTTACACGTCGCGTAATTGATTATGATATCATATGATGATTAGATGAACTGGAAAGGATAATTCAAGATGTAGGTCCGGGTCCCGGAAACGATGACATCAAGCTATGCCACGGCCATTTTTAGATAACTCCGCCTAGAGTCTAAATTGACAAGCTAACAATATAGGTAATCTGTTGAATATTTTGAAACCAACTTGACTCTGTGCTGTTTCTGCCAGAGCTACTGATTATGACGTCATTATGAGTGAGGCGTCAGCAAACATGTGGCCGATTTGGCTATGACCTCATGTATATGGTTGGCAGATCGGATCCGTCAATTACAAGTGTTTGCAATGTTATGTACATAAACGGCTAAAATAATCCTTGGCAAAGTGTGTCTAGGTGAGGGTCGATATACGCAGGAATCGGAAGATTGAATTACAATTTGTATTGGCATCGAATAAATAACATTGTTATTTCTTGTAAAGGGAATTTATAATATTCGCTCCGTGTTCTTGTTTTGTAAGTTGCTCTATCCCTTGCTTTAAAAGAAAATGCTGTTAGGCTATACACAGAACGGTAGTACGCTTACACCAATCATTTATGATGGCAGTAAAGTCGAAACAATAATGAAGTTTTAAAGGTGTTAAACTATGATACATATTGAGCAGGCTGCCAGATTATGAGCGGCATTTGATGAGACGCTGTCGCATCTGATAGATGATTGGCAAGGGAATACTGTGCTGGGAAATGATAAATTTAATGGAGCTATGATCCCTTCTTTCTAGATTTTCCCGCATCCAGCTAGCTTTCCATATATATGTGTGGGCGTCGGATGTGGCCAGATGGTTCTTCAACGTGTGTTAATGATGGTATAGTTATGGAGGAAATGTGTGGAGGTGAAAGTTCCTCTGTCCAAATCCGCAATAAAATGCTTGCTTCGCCGATCTATTATTTATGTGTGTGATACAATGTTTATTGAAGCGATGGAAATGAAAGATAATGATCGACCTTAGGGGAAAGATCTGAAATTGTAATCATTCTCCAAATTTCAAATCTGAAATAATAAGATGCTGCGCTTGGCATTTTATTTTGTTGCACATTTGCACGTACATCCTTTAGCGGAATCCATTTCTAGCTCTGCCTCTCCTCTTTCTCGCTAGGCTCCGCCCACAGGTTGTACGTGTTGGGGTCGTTTATCTACTTTGAACCCTGAATTATCAGAATACCATTTTCAAGGCTATTATATATGTAAGCTGTTGAGTTAAATATTTAGGTATGCTTATTAAAGAGTAAATCCATCAAAGATATCCAATTCGTAGACTTGACGGAATGTCCACTGTTCATGACCTAGCTAGATACGTCATTCAATGTGCATTTCTATTGTGATGTCAGCCTACATGTGACGTGATTGACTATGGTGTCATATAAGTAGATCAGATCTTGGGACACGGTGCAGTCAAAAAGAAGAATGGTGGGTACAATTTGTTCCAGTCCAGCACTGGGGTCTAGAATAAACAATGGCAATATATTCATAATGCCGACAGTGCCCAGCAGCGATGGCTGAAGAATAATAGCTGCAACCTTATTTTTATTAATGTTGAACTGCTGTAAAATCTCATATAATGATCAAACTTAGAGGAAAATCTGAAATTTTAATCGTACCAAGACTTTTAATCTGAAATAATAAAATATGCTGGGCGTGGCACTATAGTGTGTTGTAAATGTGGCCGTACTGTCATTGGAGTGAGCCATCTCTAGCTATGCCCCTCGGTTTAGGCATATTGGGATCAGTTTATATATTTTGAACCTAGAATACGCAGACTCCGATTTTAAAGGAAATTATATAGGTAAGGTGTTGACTGTTTTGAAACTAATTTGACTGGTGGCTGCTGCTGCCTAAGTAATGAATCTCTACAGTGTGACGACACAGTACACACAAATGGTAGACAAAGTATCATATTTCATGAGCAAGAAAGAAATAATCGTGCACGTTATAAATAGAATCTCAAACTCATTGATATTTCGTTTCAAATTCATCACACTCCTTTCGTAGGATCTACTTTGGAACTCGCGGATGCTCATTCCATTTATCTTCACCTTATTGTTCGATTTGTGTGCTGGCATCAGATATAATGTTATGCAGATTTCTTCTCTGGCAATGTAATGCCCATCCACTCGTTCATCATCTCGTTTTCTAAGCTGAATGTCTCACTGATGACA
Organism: Chaetoderma sp. LZ-2023a; assembly: GCA_034401795.1. Lineage (NCBI taxonomy): Eukaryota > Metazoa > Mollusca > Caudofoveata > Chaetodermatida > Chaetodermatidae > Chaetoderma > Chaetoderma sp. LZ-2023a. The sequence goes on from CM067359.1 coordinate 113,414,372, forward strand.
TGCAGTCTGGCTGTCGATATATACATCAATTTCCAAACCTGCTCAGACTTCCGCATTATACTGCTCTGCTCTCACAATCCATAATAATAAATCACTTCTGGCATCCAATTTTAGATTTTAACTAGTATTACATGTTGTTCAGCTGCACCCACGCATTGTTATGCGAGTGTTAATGGTGACAGGAATGAGATATAGATGGAATTATATAGCTTAGTGTGAATATATTCTGAATCCGAGAGATGGGCATTTTTATTAGCGTATGGCAGTGCGTCTTCACACGGGGACGTCGCTGTAATGTGATTACATGGGAGAAGCAAATGGTTGTATCGATACAATATTGGAATATTCATACGATGTATCCCGGAATTTCGGCAAACACAATGGATCAAATATCGTGAACATATTACGCAAGTTTAGATGTAATGCATTGAGCTATGCTTAGTAAAACTGTGGATCGCAGACTCCAAGCTGGAAATATGTGTAAGGAATTTACAATCTAATTAGCACCAAGCTTAGTTTATGTATAACTATCGTAACTGTGAATCTTGCAGTGCTAGATTAGTGTGATGCCTTCCAATTGAAACACATGTGTACCACGATCTGTCATCACTGCTGGGGCAGCATACTCTTCAATGGTGTGCAATGTACAATGTGCTATAGAGACACACTGCCAGAGAAACTGGACCAGCAATGATGTTCATTGTCGGTTCCTGTTCTGATAATGCAACTATAAGCTCATGCACTCGTGCAACTATGAAGCCCAAAGTTGAAGTCACTTTACAAACCAGTAAAACGTGTGATGCACTGGCTCAAAATCTCAGGAGTGGGCACAGTGAAAGCCAAGAATAAATAAAGGAAAGTTAGAAGTCTGACTGAGGATATGACAAGGATGCAAACGTCGAGATTGGAGTTGCACGATGCTTCCCCTAATGCAGCCACATAATACGTACACTATCACAATTCTGATAAATTTGAGAATATTTTAATCTTTTGGAAATTGATTTTGACCAATTTCTCCGTAGAATCTTAGCAACCACAATACCCACCCATTGAAACCATGGGCCATTAACAACCATTGCCCTTAATACGTTGAACTCGACGGTCAAACAACTAAAACATTTACAAATTAAAAATTATTTTGTTTAATACTTTGAAACTAATTTGTCGGGGTGCTGTTGCTGCCCATTGCTGCAATGGAGTCATGTCCACTTAGTTTCAAAATGGTCAACAGTTTAGGCCCTGGTTATTTTGAAATTGTCCCCAGTCAAATTGCTTTAAAAACATTCACCGGCTTAAATATCGCAGTACTCTAAAAGTGTGGTACTGGTATTACAGGTTCAACTATGTAAAATGCGATAGTGGTTTTTAATTCGTGGGCCCCTTATTTTAGGGATGCCCAGGATGGTAGCCCTATTAGCCCTTGTCTCACTCCAGGTCTAGCCATGGGACATCGTGTGATGGGGCGAAAGAAAGACGAGTGTATCTGCGCCTAGTTTGCGATCATCCATAGCAAGCGGACAGTTAGATAAATACTTAAGACAATATCTTAGCAGAAGGTGCTATTTCTCCAAAAGCCAAATATCTCATTCATTATCTGTTCATTTACTACCTCAACTCGAGGTTCTTACATATGCTATAACTTGTTTGGAATCTGATGATAATACTAAATAATAATCTATATAAATTCATAACGAGGAACAGACCGGATACCGCCGTTGTCATTTAATTTCTAACAAGCTCAATGAACACACACTAACACATACAACAGCGGTGATTAAAGCCAATAATCATAGGCGTCGTGAATTAGGTACATCGAAGTAGGCACTTCAGTAACTATTCAAGTTGTTTAATAATATTTTTCCCAAGATAGCTAGAATTCTCAATCACGACAAGCGGGACCAAGCCAGTCACATGCCGATGTTCCTACGCGCTAAGCTAGTAAATCGCGTCAACTAGTATCGAGATTTCCGAGAGTCTTCAAATCTGACAGTGTCGTGGCATTTTGAGATGCTCCAAGAGCATAGTCACGCCAATGCCCGCCTGACTGTAATTACACATCTAGAATAGCATATAATGGGCATGCAAAGGTTATTTCACCAACGTAATTTGTAGCGAACATAACCTTCATTTGTGCAATATCACAGGCAGCACCGGCTTTCAATCACAATTATTTCAAAATATTCAACATTTTGACACACACGTATGTAATAAATGTATTATAGTTGGGAGCAGCGACAGCAGCAGCAACATCATCAGCAGCAACAGCAGCAGCAGCAATATGCATTCCCTCATTGACTGACCCGATTAGGGGTGGGGGGGCCTCTGTAACTAATTAAACAGGGGGCCCACATAGGCCCAATCCGGCTCTGACCCTGGTCTCATCAAAATATAGTTATTATTGTCCGCGATTGACAGCATAAGTGATCAGTTTCCAAATTGATGATGGTCAAGTGGTAATGAATGACCAACATTCAGCGTCGCAGCAGCTGCATATCAGCCATAATAACTTATTCAGATGCCATATTAAATCTAAACCGAGATATTGTCGCCAACATAATCGGAACATTAATGGGCTTAATTTTCTGGTGTGTAAGCTCAGGGAATTTGGCAATGTGGTAACTAATACTTGGCAGTTATTATAAGAAAATATCTTTGGGATATAAATAATACACTGTCCTTGATACCAATCTACGAATAAATCAGTGCATTTGCGGCTTGGTTATACATGAAACGAGATCGGCACTTAGAGGAGTCCTGAAAACTAGTTCGAAATATATTCTGCAAAAGATATCTCCATCAAGCTGTTGGACACACATTGGCATATCTTGGGATATTGTAATTGTTTAATGCACAACTAATGAAAATGATACTAGGTGGAATGATTGTTCATGATTTGCTAGAAAATGATTATTTGCTGAAACAACTGGGCAAGTATTTCCGAAGAAGTCTCCCTGTGTTGTATATGCCTCATTCTGATTGGGCTGGTATCTACCTTAGGACAGGGTGTAAGTTACACCGTCCTCGTGAATATCAGTCCATAAATACATAGCCAGTCATAACTATATTAGTGATACAAGCAGCTTTTTCAGAAATGGCAAACTGAACAGCTGATATACTAAGTTAACAACCTAAAGACCGACATACAATAGTTGCGAGTCGTGCCAAAACACCAGCTGATGATGCTGATGCTGATGATGATGGTTGTCGTGGTGGTGGTGATGGTGTTAGTGATGGTGGTGTTGGTGGTGGTGGTGGTGCTGGTGCTGGCGTCAGCTGACGTTTGTGGCTGCATCGGCGTCGGCGGCGGTGCCACCGCCGCCGCTACCGACGATGATGTGACGACGATGAAGCCGGGCGGTATGATATGACGTCCCTAATAATTAGCAATAATTGTTAACACTCAATGGAATACACCTTTTAATCTAAATCACTAACATTTTTCTATGACGTTTCGACAGATAAAATGTTAATATTATAACGATGCTAGAACTAATGTATCTATAATTAATAAAAACGAATAAAGGGATACATTATAATGAATATATCCTATACCTCTTCACCCCATACAAAGTCTGATTTCACAACGATCCACCCAGCTACTGAATCAAACTCAACTCTGCAAAACGACTAATCGATTCGACCAACAACAACTGCAACAACAACACCACCACAACAACAACAACAACAACAACAACAACAACAACAACAACAACAACGACGATGACGACGACGACAACGACGACGACGACGACGACGACGTCGACGACGACGACGACAACAACAACAACAACAACAACAACAATCCTCTCGCAAGTGCTCACACTAACTGAGCAGAAAAACAGTAATTTCTTTATAGTCCCAAAATCCTACCCCTATCCAAGGTCCAACGCAGCCATCCACATGGCAACCATTACACTGTCAAACTCCATCTGTAAACAAGGCTTTCACTTCAATAACAGTTAGCCTGGACATGGGAAACATTCCCAGACAATGGGGTGAAGATGTGCAAATGCATGTATGTTGGTGTGCGTGCGTGCGTGCGTGCGTGCGTGCGTGCGTGCGTGCGTGCGTGCGTGCGTGCGTGCGTGCGTGCGTGCGTGCGTGCGTGCGTGCGTGCGTGCGTGCGTGCGTGCGTGCGTGCGTGCGTGCGTGCGTGCGTGCGTGCGTGCGTGCGTGCGTGCGTGCGTGCGTGCGTGCGTGCGTGCGTGCGTGCGTGCGTGCGTGCGTGCGTGCGTGCGTGCGTGCGTGCGTGCGTGCGTGCGTGCGTGCGTGCGTGCGTGCGTGCGTGCGTGCGTGCGTGCGTGCGTGCGTGTGTGTGTGTGTGTGAGTATGTGTGCGTGCGTGCGTGAACTGGCGTGCGTGCGTGTGTGCGGAGGTGCCGCAGAAGTGTGTACGTACGCGCGGGTGTGCATGTGCACGTGCAACAACCCATTTCCTCTAAACATGTTGACGCAAAGAGAATCGCAAGCAGTTTCCATACGTTAGATTACTAGATGATTGATTTTGTTAATCATATTCTACTCTAACAGCAATGCATTGCTAGAAGCTCGCCCTGTTCTGGGAGTACCATGTCACCCGGCAAACACATATAGAGGTGAGGAGTAGAATCAATGAATCCAGACAATCTATCATACGTGTAACCTTACATACATGTAAACAGATACAACAATGTTGATGGTATCTTGCCTACACATGAGAATCGTTTTGTTAACTGCATCCAGGTTAGTGAGATGTTGTAATTGTTAACTGTCCCCGGGTTATCCAGATGTTGTAATTGATACCTGTGCTCAGGTTAGTGACATGTAATTGATATATGTGCCCAGGTTATCGAGGTCTTGTAGTTGTAACCTGTGTCCAGGTTAGTGAGATGTGATTGTTATCTGTGCCCAGGTTATTGAGATGTTGTAATTGTAACCTGTGCCCAGGTTAGTGAGATGTTGTAATTGTAACCAGCGCCCAGGTTAGTGAGATATTGTAATTGTAACCTGTGCCGAGGTTAGTGAGATATTGTAATTGTAACCTGTGCCCAGGTTAGTGAGATGTAATTGTTATCTGTGCCAGGTTATTGAGATATTGTAATTGTAACCTGTGCCCAGGTTAGTGAGATGTTGTAATTGTATTATTAACATATTGCCGGAGAGGTATCAAACCAGTGTGTTTTGTCTACGTCACACTATTCCAAACACGGAGCACGAGTGCAAGACTGAATCAATGTATGTGATAAAACACAACTACATGAAGGAAGATGGAAATTAAACTATATGTGTATCAAGTAGGTAGCAGGTGCTTTACATTTCAGATGTCAATATACCAATGGTGGCAGTTAGGTTGGTCTACTGTCTTCCATTGCTTTGGGATGAGCAATATAGTTGTGGTATCGAGAGATATGCAGGAAAGAGACTTAAGATCTCTAATATATATATATTGTTTTACATGCTACAAGTAATGGATACAACTTGGCATTAACTTTGTCTAAAGTGCAAGTAACCTTTCCAGAGTAGCCATCCATCATCTGACCTCATATGACGGCAACAGCAGCTCAGCGCGTGTATGATGGCGTCACAATGATTACGTCACAAAGGGTTCCATATAGAACGGCATCAAATCTCAAAGAGTCCGATACGTTGCATGAATTGCATGTCTTTGTAATTATTTGCTATTTAATAAGCATGTCTGTTGACTACTTAGGCAGCAACAGCGCCAGGTCAAATTAGTTTCAAAATATTCAACAGCGTACCTGTGTATTTTTGGGGGGAAATTGATAGTCAGTGTGTTCGATCCCACCACGAGCAAGGTGTGGGCGGACCTAGCTAGCGATGGGCGGGGGTCCATTGTAACACAAGGGGCGCAGATTTGTCTCAAAAGGTGGGGGGGGGGTGGATGAACTCATCAGATGGCGGGTGTGGTGTCGTCCCTCAGAAAATTTTGAAATCTGGATGCTCTCAGATGGCTTCTCCTTATTATCAGTTGGCAGTTAAATTATTATAATTGTTTTACTATTTTACAATCTTTCACTAGATTTTTTTTATTGCGACAGCATTGGAACTCTCAGGATAGTGTGTGTCTATGTGCTGCCTCATCAACCCCACCCCGCCCCCCCCCCCGCCTACAGGCCTATGTGTGTCCTCTTCCAACTGGCAGTGGGTCCAATGGTTTATGTTATGAAACTTTCTGAGAATTAGCCTCTCTGAGAAACGATATTATGCATTTTGGGTGTGCAGAAATACGTTTGTTGAAACTTGCGAGTTGTACGTAATACTCTTTTAAATGATCGATTAAGAGTATCTCTCTCTCGCTCTCTATCTCTCTCTCTCTCTCTCTCTCTCTCTCTCTCTCTCTCTCTCCCTCTCTATCTCTCTCTCTCTCTCTCTCGCTCTCTCTCTCTTTCTCTCTCTCTCTCACTCTCTCTCTCTCTCTCTCTGACAAGTGTGGTAGGGGTATGATTTTATAACCTATCCGCCTGACGAAAAGGTTTTGGATATATATATATATATATATATATATATATATATATATATATAACAACCCATCCCACCTCGCCAACACACACACCGGATCGACGCCCCAGTGTAATACATGATAAATTGAAATTGAAACAAATAGATGTACTTGCCAGTGTGTCAGGTATTCACTGGTTCTATTCACTTATTCATGTGCTCCCCGTGAGATATATATATCTCCTCTTTAAAACTGATTCTAGACGGCATTACCACAGCATTGCCTGGCAACGTATGTAGAGCGACGTTCGCAGATAGGAAGATAATTCTAGATCGTTTCGCCTCATTGAGCAATCGCAAAGATCTGGAAATGAGTCGTCTTAAGCATTTTCCTGATGGGTGACAGAGGAATCAATGACTGAGTAATTTGGGAAAGTTATTTCCGTTTCGACACCCCGATTCCTGAAATTATGCCAGTCAAAGTGTAATCAGAGCCACGTTCTAGATCGTTTCTATGGAGTAGCTGTAACTCACGAAAGGCAATCAGACGTTTCTAATTGGTAAACCGTCTATTAATCAATTAGTACGGCAGAACGTGGAATTAATTACAACACATAGGCCCGTCTGCGCCAGACAAAACCTGACCAAAACAGGATAATCGATTCACCAAACAAGAAATTAGTCTGAGGCAATACAGAAAATAGTGATATAAAGCTAGAGGGGGAGTCGGCGTTAGAAGGTGGGTGGATGGGTGGGTGGGTGGGTGGGTGGGTGGGTGGGTGGGCGGGCGGGCGGGCTGGTGGGCGGGCGGGCGGGCGGGCGGGCGGGCGGGCGGGTGGGTGAGTGAGTGGGTGAGTGGGTGAGTGAGTGAGATAAAGAGTGAGATAGAGCGTGAGAGAGTGAGAGTGAGTGAGAGAGCGAGAGGGGAGAAAGTGAGTGAGAGAGTGAGTGTGAGAGAGAGACAACACTTCCGCTATGCAATTTTCCTTTGTACATAGTCATGCATTTCATCGCCGTTCTTCTCTTGACAAAAGACCAGCAATGGTGGCACACTCATTATGATGGTGATGGTGATGATGGTGGTGGTGGTGGTGGCGATGGTGGTGGTGGTGGTCGAGGTTGGAGGTGATGGTGGTGATGAAAATATCATTTTGAGAAAGGGAATGCCCTAATATGTGTACACCGTTCATGCGTTGTTAGGAAAATCTTTTACTGAACCCAGTTCAGTGTATTCCCTATCAAGTTGTCCATATTGCCGCGGCGAGAACGAAGGTGTGAAGTTGTTGCTATTAGCGATATTTAGCAGGCTGTAATAAAATTATATTCCCTGATTGCTTTCCAACGAAATCAGTTCTTTCTAAATGTTCCAGCATCCATGTAACGTTCTTTACGTGTGTGTATATCCGTAAGTGCGTGCATGTGTACGTGTATATGTATGTGTGTATGCCCATGCATGCATGTGCGTGTGTGTGGCTGTGTGTGCGGTTGGTGTGTGTGTGTGTGTGTGTGTGTGTGGGTTATGGTGTGGAAGCAGGGGTGGAAGTTGTGAAGGGTGTGAGGGTGAGGGGAGGATGGTGGGATTTGGCCAGGTGTTTCCTCCGCGGGTGTCATAGACGTTATAGTTCTATAAGAATTATGTGGAAGTGAGAGAGTTATCATTCCCAAATTCGCAATAAAATGGGCATTCAGTTGGTCTATGATTCACATGTCCTATTCAACATCGTTTTTTCAGGCCAACAATGTCGCCCAGAATAAATAGTGCTTTATGACATTAGATGCCCTCGCTATGGAAGTTTGTTATTAGCAATGTAGTACTATTCCAGCGCGTGTTATTAGCAATGTATCACTATTTCCACTGTTGCATGGTAACGGTGTTGTGAGTTTATAATATTAGTGTTTAAAAAGCTGTAGAATGATATATAATGATCAACCTTATAAAAAGTTCTGAAATTTTAATCAATGCAAACATTAAAATCAGAAAAAATAAAATTTTGCGTTTGTCACTATATTCTGCTGCACATGTGTTAGAACTGTCAATGGATGAATCAAGTTTTAGCTATGCCCCGCCCATCTCTATCTAAGCTCCACCGACACTTTGCCCGTGTTGGGATCGATCGATCCCTGCACTTTCTGAATCGTAATTCCTTGAACACTATACAGGGAGGCGCTGTTGCTGCCATGGCGCTGATGCTGCCCATGGCAGCAACAACGATCAGTCAAATTAGTTTCAAACTATTCCACAGCATGTTCATTAAAAAGTAAAGACATACAAATCGTACAAAATTGATTAGTCCGTCATCAATTAACCGTTTGTGACGAACTTATCTACACCAATCATGACATAATTGATTATGCCGTCACCATACATGCCACTTAGTTCATTATGACGTCATATTATTCATGGAAAAGTTGCCCATCGGGGCATGGTACAGACATAAAGAAAAGACAAATGGAAAGGAAACAACTAGAGGAGAGAATAACAAATCATATCCACTGTTATAAATACATCTCAAACTCCTTGAAATTTCACTTCGGATTTACTGCACCCCCTTATTATGATCTAATATTAAACTCGTGAATGCTCATGGTAAATGTGTTAATAAATCTGATATGAAACGTGATTGAGATAAACTATCATTACCAAGTATTTTCTTATAATATGCTTCATCGACTGTTCTCTTTAGCCCGTGTGTTCACATTTGTAAATTAAATATATCTTTTCCCTTGATCTGACCTATCCATTTATACGTTTCTGGGCTCATGTCTTTTATTTGAAGTGCATCGTTTTGTTTCAATAGTGTGTTAATCTCAGATATATTAATATGCACATTTCTTTTCCCAGAGCGTAATGCTCATCACCTCCTTCATCATTTCGTTTTCTGAACAGCAGCTAATCAGTGATGACATGCTGTCTGTCGATATATATATATATATATATATATATATATATATATATATATATATATATATATATCAATTGTCAAATCCTGCTCAGATGTTCACATTATACGGCCGGTCTCGCACACTCCCTCGTCGCTTGATAATAAATCTGTGGGAACAGGGGCGAAGGTGACAACAGTGAGGAGAACGCCGATGGCGAGGACGTCGATGAGGAAAAATATGTTGACGCTAATGGTGACGGCTGTGAAGATATTGAATGCAGTGCCTGCCTATGCTGAGAATACCGAGATTGCTGATGATGATATTGATGAGACAATGATCGGATGAAAACATATTCGAATAACATTAATTTGAGTCGGTTTGTTTATATCTGAGAGATGGTAATGATATCTTTAAAAGCCCAAACAACTTTAACATAATTTCAATACAGTACACACATGATGCAAAAACATCTAGTATTTTTAAACAGATCTTATGACCCTAACACATTCCACATGCCTGTTCAGATTAGTATGCCGTTATGACAAAATGCCAACCTTGAATGTGCGTAAAAAGAGGTTTATAGGAAGAGGAGATTCATTGGTAGGACGTTTAGCATTATGCCAACTTGCGGTAATTCCAAGAAAAGGTTGACATTATTATTGGACGCTGTCAGCACGGCTTGATGGAGAACAGTGGTCCAGCAATGTATGTGTCCGCCGATTGCTTTTCATGAGTGGCCAAGGTCAAACACCAAGCCTTTCAAAAAATTGCCATTGACATGACCTTACCACGTCTGATTCACCACGCCCCGATGAATGAACTCCCTGGTATAGACCACCAAACGAAGAAAGTGATGAGCAGAGATTCGACGTAAAGAGACAGCGAGTTCATTTCCTCAGGGATTCTAGGCATGGCTAGAACCAAGGGTAAGGCCTAACATTAACCTAGCGGGGGTGAAGCCCATGCTGGAATGCACAGAAGTGCGGTATACCATGAGAACATAAGGGATACGAAAATCACAATCTCGGCAGTCAAGGTGCGTCTCCTTGGTCAACATGATGGCCAGGGTTCAGTTAAACCTCTTTACCATCCTGTCGTTATGCGGATGATAGGGTGGCAGTGATTTATATTTCTGCTGATTGCTTTTCGTGAGTGAACAAGGTCAAACATTAAGACTTTCAAAAAATTGTCATTGACATGACCTCACCACGTCTGATTCACTCCGCCCCAATGAAACAAATCCCTGGTATAGACCACCGTCCGAAGAAAGCGATGAGTGGAGATTCCGCTTCTAGCCAATAGCGCACCGAGTTCTGCTACCTACCACCCCTCGCTACATACCGCCTGGCCAGCGTGTCCGCCCCCGTGGCCACAAGACTGTCACGCTGCCGGAATATGACGAGGAATCTACATGGGAGAACTACCTTTGGTGCTTCCACTTAATCGCAGGACTAACCCGGTAGAACGAAACCGCCAGGTGCCTGTACTTGGCCAACATCCTGAAGAGGAAGGCCCTTCCGGTGTTAAGCGACCTAAGGACAAATGGTCCGCCCTCCTTTATTCAGCTCAGAGACGCTCTTCACGAACGCTTCTGTGATAGCGCTGAGGCAGGAACCAGTCACATTCTCATACGCAGCATCTTCTAAGAGATAAAGAAACCTTCTCGGAGCCCGCTGGTCACGTCCACTGATTGGTAACGCGAGCATATGGCTCCCTGCATAGGGAAGCTCAAAACTCGATCCAGATCAATAGCTTCATTTGTGCCCTGAGCGAGCACCCTGACCTAAAAGACGCAAGTACCAGGCAAATATAAGAGGATCAGAGAAATTACCAATAACAGGATACGAATTAATAACTATCTGCATCGCGAAGCCACCCAATCGTGGACACTCCATCCAATAGAAAGTGTAGATGAAGAACAAGACATCACAGCCTTAGTGAACAAAGTCGCCGGACCACGCGGAGCGGCAAGAAGCATACTAATTAGACGCTCTCTAGGAATATGCTTATGCTTCCCGCCACTGATTCTACCGCCCAGATCTCTTTGACCGCTGCTGCCCCTCCGTCTGGTACCGATCCTTCCCAGATAGAGGCCATACTAAAGGCTGTGCAAAATATGCCCTCTCTGCCGAAAAATCCCGAATGTAGTCGATTGCCGACGGAAGATAATCACACAGATATCGGACCTGAACTCCCGTGTCAGCTTCATGCAAAATGCATTGATGCATTTTGCCGCCTGGACTCAGAGAGCCAGCCATCCCTCGGTCAGCCCTAGACCATCGCATCCAGGGCCTCGCCCGATATAGACTAGTTATCGGATACCCTTTCCTCCCGCTGCTGTACAAGCACCTCCACAGCGTAAATGGGATCTTTTCCTCCGCTACGTACGAGCAGGACACTGGGCTGTAAATTGTTAATTAAATCTAATTGCATATATACGTGAACATGATAGAGCCAAAGAAAGAGCTTCCAGTGCTGGTGTTAACAGTTTAATTAAGACACACGCTGTTAAGTCGGTGGTGAATAATAGAATGTGATATTTCAACAGGAATCCTTTAATATAAGCGTGGTCCATGCTGGATGTACGCGACGAATTGGATCGCAGCTGTTCCGGAAAGAACGTTGTATTGAGAGCCTCACGCACCAAGGATAGATAAGTGAACTGGATGAATTCGGAAATATTAATTACGTGAAGCAGGCATATGTTTCAACATCGCTATTGTGAATACGATAGAACATGGCAAGATTATATTAAGTGGAGAATCGCATTAATGGTTTTACCATGTACACTTCCTCATTACAGCCGTGGCTTGCCTCGTCACTGTTTCTGAATATTGTGAAACCATTCTGATTGGAAGAAACCGATACCTTAGGCAGCAACAGTATCCGACGGAACTAGTTTCAAAACGTTCTTCCGTTCTATTTAATGTATCTTACTTTGTGTAAGAAGCGGCACAGATATGACTAAGCTTTATATGTTCATGTTATATTTAGATGATTGCATGTCATATAAAATTACATTTTTTATTTTTCGAGAATTCATTATAACAGATTCACTTATCTGAGATTCACGCGGGGCTTAACTACTACTAATTTAGTCGATGAGTATGTGTTGTTAAAGATCACCTCACTGAGAATCGGTGCAAAAACCAGGCATTCCTAGGAAGGGTTATAAAAATAAAAATGATAATTATAACGATGCGTGTTTATGACATGAACCTCGTTTGTTTGATAGTAAATTATGATAAAGTCAGATGAGCAAACGGCACGGCACGCATGTGTGTGTGTGTGTGTGTGTGTGTGTGTGTGTGTGTGTGTTTGTGTGTGTGTGTGTGTGTGTGTGTGTGTGTGTGTTTGTGTGTGTGTGTGTGTGTGTGTGTGCATGTGGGAGTTAGGGTGGTGGGTGGGGCTAGGTGATGTGCGTGCGTGCGTGCGTGCGTGCGCGCCCGCGTGTGTGAGTCCGGAACTGTAACTATAAACTACTTATGCGATTGGGCTTGAATCTTTACAATTTTAAGACGCTTGGGATTTAAAAACAGGATCCGAACCGGATAATTGCTATGGAATTTTAAAATCGCAACTGCGCAGATATATTTTTAATAAATGACGCTTACTTCAGGAATTTACTGCTTTATTTCTATGCAACAAGGCGACGGCAGAAGTTACGGTTTCACTGTAAGAATGTGGTGCATGTGGCGAGAATTGATATAGCCGGTGCGTGTACAGTACACTTTATTGGCGAGCAAATGCGGTGCTGGTAGTGGTCGTAGTCCTAATGACGGTGGCGACTGTTATAGTAGTCATTGTCTTATGTCTTTGCGGTGGTGTGATACGCGCAGTTTAAACTATAGACTAACTATTGACTGCGGATATATTACAAGATGGCATAGAACATTATGGAATTGCTACTAAGATTGTTTTACAATATAAACATAATTATATTAGTCGCGCACAAGTGGACGACACTGAGAGTTCAATCAAAATCTGTACACTAAAATACCATACTTATTTAGGCTGTGTAGATATTTGAAAGACCACTGCTGCTTTAAGATAAATTGCAGATGACGGTATAGGACTCTGACACTAAATCTGTATACCTTCTATAATGCTAATATCAGGATCAGGATAGAACAGATAAAGGAATTCCCGATAGCAATCTAGAATGCAACCCCCGTACAATCACTATATATCGACGCGACAATGACAAAGCGGGAACCATTCAAGGATAATATCCCAGACTGTCACCGCTACGAGATATTTGAAGCAGAATTTTGAGCAGAATCAACTGAGAAAAAATTCACAGGGAAGCATTGTCTTTCTAGAAACATTTAATACGTCTACATTAAGGTCACTAAAAGAATAACAATGTACTATCATTCTCACAAACAAATATATGCATACCCATACTCGAACATACGCGCATACACATGAACGCTACCAAATAATAGGCGTAAAATATATGGTGATTGGAAGCAGACCTCTCAACTTTTAATAGTTGAGAATACGATTTTGGGAAAGTAAGGAATTTAAAACGAACCTGAGATCCGTGGGTTCTCTCAAATCTAAATTTATCAGAGGTGCTCGGAGACACATACAACATGCAACTCATATTTATTCGTAGACATTAATGTGCAGAACCTTTTTTTAAGCTCTGCCCTTGTGAGTCCTGCACATGAGAGTATGGGATAGAAGCGAGTCCAGCTCATGAGAGCGTGTGATAGAAGCGAGTCCAGCTCATGGGAGCGTGAGATAGAAGCGAGTCCAGCTCATGAGAGCGTGGGATGGAAGCGTACATGTGCCTAAAGTTGTATGCGTCTGCGGTATATATTGGCGTCTAAAACGTCAATGATGCCCATAGTGACCACTTGTCTCCAGGACCACATAGCGGTGGTTCTGACAGACATGTGGCTGTAGGACAGGTTATCATAGCGCCACCATTGTGGGCTCTCGTGATATCTGTAAATGTGGTAAATAGGTTGTGTTAAGATATATACCGTTGCAGAATGCACTGAAGAAATGTATAGCGCTCATATATGACAAGTCACCAGCTTATCAGAACCAAGTGAAGTGGACTTCGCGAGGGGTTTGCCCCGCTGGGATTATTATTTCTTCTGACATCCATTACGAAACAAAAGATAAGACGACGCAGTTATATATTCGGCGTCTTCATTTACCCATATCTCACGCTGGAAGGAGTGTACGCTGCCCTGTGGACCCATTAATAACGTAGCTACACAGCGTTCTGTTAACGGTACTGTAGCTTGAAGACTGATTTGACATATGATATTCAAAATGTCAACGAGAAATTACGGCGAGGAACGATCTTATTAAATTAATCTAAGCGATCGATATTTAGCCGGATTCGTAGATCGTACATATCGTGTTGTCGTGGATCTTTGGGAATGCGAAACTGATTATATTACATCATCACGTGGAAGGGACGATGGAGAAACACAATGCTGCGTTGAGTTTTAGAACATGATGGCAAACCGAATGAAGGGCGATCTAATTATAATACTACTTTGGCCGAATTGAATATCAATGTATCCAGTGTTGAAACCTCCTGAATTGTCGATACTGTGCCATCATTTCCCAAGCATAGAGGTATCAAGTGTGCCAGCCACGTGCAGCAGAGCTCGTACACACGTTAACATGTGTCCAAAACAAAAACAGATGCATGTTAGTTAGTACAATTTTGAACACGATGTAAGAAATGTTCGGTTGATACTTAATTATTACGCCATGAATGACACGATTTAGTCCGCCAGAAACGTGCATGTATATTCGCAGCAGAATGCTTGAAAATAAAATTATCAAAATTGTATAGGTTTAGATGATATAACTGTAGACCGAGATGTAATGAAACGAAACACATTTTAATATCGAATGGAGTCATTCCTTAATATTTAATATACTGTTTTAGTTGTGAATTTGAATTAGGGACTAGCGTATCTAATTCAATTTTTTTTTTAAATTATATTAATTTAAATCTAAGGAAATTATCATATGTTAAGATTTAATGTGTTTCATTATATTTAGGCACACACTTTAAGCCTCTAAAATATACAATTTTAACAATCTTATTTCCAAGCATTCTGGTGTCAATGTGCGCCTTTAATCGGCCGTTAAGTCGTATGAATTGTATGTCTTTACTATTCACTAATCATTATGTTGAATATTTTGAAACACATTTGACTGGGTGCACCCATGCAAATTTGTTTCGAAATATTCAATAGTTTACCTCTATAGTTTTCTGGATATTGAGATTCGGTGAGTGCAAGATCTATCAATCGAAGCGTGGGTGGAGCTTAGCTAGAGATGGGCAGGATATAGCTAAAACTGAATTCTTCCATTATGCACAATCAAATATAAGTACATTACTGGTGATATTGACCAAGCTATACAAACTCTGATACAGACGTAAACCTGAATTCGCAAGATTGAAACCCACCTAATTAACTCTTCGACCCGAGAAACCAAATACGATAAATCATTAACAAATTAAGAAACATTGTATATGTTGAATATTTCCCATAGCACGTACTCGCCACGGTCAATGAATTTGCGCTGACTTTGTATAAATCAAGTGACCAAGCAGATGAGGTGCTGCTGTCTTCAATAGTAGACCTTAGAATACATGAGGTGCTCGCACAAGGCATGTCTCTTACAGGGCCCACACAAATATCAATGACGCATAGCAACAGACAAGCAGATCCACGGTTGATTATATTTACATATCTATCTGTTGCCCGGACCATTTTGCATGTGGCTATCACTGAGACATCAAGAAACTGGAAAGATTGTATTTTCACTGGGTATGAAGGTCATCAACGCCGTGGTAATCATCGATTTACTGAGTGCTGAACGGAAAGATATTGTTAAGATTGACAAGGCCAAATACTATGCAAGAACAACAGCGTCAGCGGCGTGAGCAGGATCATCAACACAATCAGCAACAAAATCATCAGCAATATCAAATAAGGAACATAGATGCCAGCAGCACCACCCTTACCGCCATCATCACCACGGCCACCACATCCATCATCGTCGTCGTTGTCGTCGTCGTTGTCGTCGTTGTCGTCGTTGTCGTCGTTGTCGTCGCCGTCGTCGTCGTCGTAGTCGTCGTCGCCGTCGTCGTAGTAGTCTCGATCATCATCATCATCATCATCATCATCATCATCATCATCATCATCATCATCATCATCATCAGTGGCAGCGGTAGAAGCAACAGCAACAACAGGAACAAAAAACAACAACAATATTATCATTACTATGAGCATCAATAACAATGACAATGACAACGACAACGCAATGACAACGACAACGACAACGATGACATCAACTACATGAACAACAACAACAACAACAACGACGACAACGACGACGACAACAACAACAACATCACCATCATCATCACCATGGACAACAACATCAACACAGTCGTAAACAACCTCATCCACCAACACCACAACCGCTGCAAACATCACAAGTTCCAAGAGCACCACCACCACAATATTTATTGTTTTAATTAAAATAATTTGACTCCAACTTTGCCTTTGAGCAACACCGACTTCAATCATTGCAGTCATACGAAAACCGTGCAACTGCTGCAGAAAGCATGTTTTTACAGTAAATCGAGTTTTGGAACTCTTGTAATCCCCTACCAATCGGCACGGTACATCTGGCAGGCACTAAGACATTTTAGTCGAGCATGTCTTCCATGCTTTCAGACCAATCTTGTAAAACTTGAAGAGAGCACGTTTTGCTTTTCTAGACAATACATTTCGATTACCTCTTTATTTCTGGTGTTTTCCGATAACTGATATCCTGATTCCCACAGTGAATGGAAGTTAACTTGGGTGCTAGAAAAATAAATCAGGGTTTGATTCAGATAGCTTGTGAAGATCTATCAATTGATCGCATTGAAGAAAATGAAGTGAGATACCAGATACATTCGTATGCATTTAACGTCAAATGAAAATCCGACAACATTTGGACACTGCCAGACAATATGTCTTAGTGACTTAATAAACACGTTATTATGTTACAACATGTGCTGGAAATATCGGAATGCATCTGAGTCGAGAACCAATGCATAGCATTCTATCGATGAAAGTAAAGAACAAATCGCCACCACCACCATCACCACCACCACCAGCAGCACCACTACCAGCAGCAGCACCACCACAACCACAACAACAACAACAACAACAACAACAACAACAACAACAACAACGTCACTGTCACTATCATCGGCACAATCATCATCATCGGCACCATCGGAATCGTCGTCGTTTATGAGGATCAATTAGATATTGCATGCGCATCTGCTGCTTATCACGTCCAAATTCTCCATCAGCGGCGGACAACTCCTGCTGGTATAGCCGCCCCACAGTCACTTCATGCATGCCAGGCATGGACTAACTTTT
The DNA here is from genome assembly GCA_034401795.1 of Chaetoderma sp. LZ-2023a. NCBI lineage: Eukaryota > Metazoa > Mollusca > Caudofoveata > Chaetodermatida > Chaetodermatidae > Chaetoderma > Chaetoderma sp. LZ-2023a. Next base: position 113,432,121 of record CM067359.1, read on the forward strand.
AGTGCATATTGCTATGCTCTCACAGGACGCCATTCTGTGTCATGTACATGTTTCCACTGGCCGCTTCGCCGTTATGTACTCGCTTCATTTAACTCAATTATTCCTAGGAATTCCAAGCAGAACACTTGCTCAGAATACATGATGCTATTTTACTCATCGTGGCATCGCGATCCAGAATCAGGAAGCTCGTTTTTATCAGAGTCTTAAACCATGCCAGCGTGTAAGACGTAGTAAACTACCTTCACTAGACAAAATCGAACCTGTTAAAAATGTTGGAATACATTTGAAAGGTATAAACATACTGTTTCCAAATAATCGCATTGGGTAGTGGCCTGCTTAGCACACATATGCTTAATATCGATCACACACCATCATTCTGAGAAGATATCGCATTGCTTATATGCACGTTGCGTTTCCTATGATGACTAATATATTCCAATACTGGAAATGAACTTAAAGATGCAATGATGGTCTTTTCAAACAATAATGTTGCAAGATATCGTACTTGTACGCGCTATCAATATCCTCTTTGGTGTCATGATGCCTTGGCCATACAGCACTAATCAGAAACTTTAGCGCTAAAGCGCATTTATGTTGATGTTTAATATTACTAGCATTACGGCTACCAGCACCATGGAGTCGGCTGATGGCAATCACACTCCCACAGCAATGCCTGCCTATCCGACCAACTGGACGATCATCATTACATCCACCACTACAACAACCCCAGCAATATATCACAAAACACAAATAAAAACATAATATATAATATTATGGCAAGTAATATAATTCAAATTCTGCACATATTCCCTTTCAATCCAGGAATATTTAGCATAGCTCGTGTCCGCACACGAAAGCATATGCTTATAGAGTCCAGTCAGTATTCAACATCATTCTCAGTTTGACCTATTTCCTGTATTGTTTGCAAATTCATATAATGATTCCTTGGAAGATAGCTATAGATGGTAATCAGTGTGACATTAATAAGATACATGTGTGCGTTCGGGTGTAGATCTGTCATCTACATTGCAATCCACCACACAATGAGGCACACTTATTACCGTTAGCACATGGATGTAGAGAAATATCTGGATGTTGAATCAATTTCATAGATGAATATACAATGAGGGCAGGCCTCCTGCAATGATATGGTATTCCAAAGAGATAGACATTGATCTGCATTGTCGGGTTCCGTACAGCTATTGTATTTGATGTTCGTGCTCTAATAAGTACTCATGTTATCAAGGAAAGTACACACACTGATAAGAATGGTGCTCAACAATATTTAAAGATAGATTTTAGATATTTGTAGACGTGTTCCCATTTTGCAATAAGTCTTAAACATAATGGTCAACCCGCCAAAACTGGCCCTCCCACTGAAATGGCAATCAGTCCAACAGTACATTTTAGAAAATAGTCCTTTCTAGACCTGTGGATTTTTTTTCTTCAAATGTTGACGATTAAACAGTCAAGGGTTCAGCTATAATGGTGCTGTGCACCTTTAAAGTACCCGAGTAAAGCGTTAGCGAAAAATTATATTTTCACAGATTCTTTCCAAATTTAAACATTTTCAAGTTCATTAGCTAAAACCACGAATGTTTAAGGGCATTGGAACACATTCTAAATTCAAACACTCGCATCTGGTTCAAAGATAGATAGGTAGCCTGCTCAAGCTATAATGCATTATATACAATAAACCTAATTCAATCATTCATGAATATCCAAAGTCACTCAATTACTGATGCTATTTCAACAAGTCAGAAAAAGCCATGACTTTTTTCCTTTGGGCCATCACTTACATTAATTTTCGCTGTCTAGTTTCCGTGACCAGCCACATACTGATATTACTAAGCACTAAAACATGAGTCAAAGTATATAAACATTTGAGAAGTCAACTGTTGCCTCACTAATTATCACCTTAATCCTTTGAACACTGACGTCCCAGAATGTAGACTTCAATGTAATTACAGAGGGAAGTTGTTGATTATCTTGGAACTAATTTGACAGGACCATGTTCCATAGGCAGCAACAGCTTCCAGCCAATGTTATTTTTAAAATGGTCAACAGCATTACAACGTAAAACATATTCATGAGTGTTTTAGTATTTCGTGATTAGTTAGAATATGACACATCTGCAATCTGAAACTTGATGGCTCGCTAACGTGTTATCAAGATATCTGAGACAAGGACGAGTTTTTTCTTAATATGCATCATAAATTCTGACACATTTTGAGTTAGAACATCTATACCATGTACATCTATAAATATCTTAATCAATACTCAATACATTCTGGCATTCTATAGGATTTGCAATTAGTACTTTAAAATTAATGTAATTACAATTGCTTCATTTGTTTGCATTTTACACTTCCAACGTCAAATGACTGTCTAACTAACGATCCCGTATTACGCAGTTCATCTTACTCATTACTAGAGATAAGATAACCTAATAGTTAGTGGAGAGAGGCATCCATTAAGCACAGTCTATCTAACGAGAAAACAGAAAATGGTACAAGACATAGGACAAAATAACTTAAATTGGCAAAATAATTCCCGATAACTCTCAGTTCATGACATTACACGGGAATGCTTTCTCAGTACTAAAGTGCGCACGCTGTTATTTAATGCTCTACAACACATTAGTGTTTGCATCATAGCGTTCCAGTGCTACAGCATAGTTTAATCTGCTTTCTCATGCCATCTTATGAAGATTGATATGACAGTGTCAATAAATGGATATTGTTGTATTCGGTTGAAGCTCTTCGCCACTGCATCATCTGAGCAAATATCAATAAGAATTATGCTGAATTAAATATAATATTGTCGATGCAGCTTACAGCTCATACCAATGCCAACCTCACTTAGAACAGTAAATAGAATGTTAGTTATTATTATTCCACAATCACTATGAGACGAATGCACCGTGAACCTTAATTGACGCAAAATCGTTCGTGGTTTTGTATGCAAGATCTGTACTTACCAAACCATTGTTGGTAATATTAAGCCTGGTGTACTATCAGACACATTGTTTATGAACAGTGTTCTAGATGTACTTTGGATGCCGCAAATGGCCAGCATTTGATGCTGCCATTGTCATCGGCAATATTTCAGCAATGAATACTGGAAATTCGAAGTTTTAAGCTGTATTTGGAATGAACTGTCTTAATTAACAATCTGAAGTCGAAACACTGTACCACCAAAGGCAGCTTTGTTTATGCAACATATTCCTCTCAAATTAATGTAACTGTTTATCTGTATAGTTACCTTGTTACAAACTTGGAATTCATGGTGCAATGGGATAAGCAGTCAGTGAAATCTAGTTCTGCGAGCTAGCATGCAAATCATGCAAGCCAGCATGAATATAATAACAATTGGTAGTGGGACATAGTTTCAAGTGTGTGGCTCGTGCGTCTATCATGGTACAGATAGCACCGTACATTCGAGCGCATAATCACTCATTTATGTCACGACTCTCGAGAATAATTGGAGTTAAATGAAGCAGCATATAATTATGGCATGTGTTGTGCAAGCATCTCAATACACATAGGCATCATATATTCCTGTGGTGCTAGAGTCTATAGGCAGCTGATAGGTCATGCTGCTAGGAGTGGTCACGTTGTTGATGATTTTATCAGATTACTCTTCTTAAATGGCGCCAATGATAGTGGCAGTGACCAGTCGAGGACACCGGCTGTGTCTGTTGCAGCAAGGACAGCGACGTTACTAATTTAACAATATATTTATATTTCTTCAAAAGAATCCAGAAACACTAATGCATATGGGGCGTGACATTCGTCACAACTGTGAGTCAATCAGGTGAGATGGACTACTAATACGCTAGCATGCATACATGGAGTGAGGTAAGAGAGCGCGTGACAGGTTGCGTTGGAACGCTATTAAGAAGATAGCCCTAAACGCGTTTGAGGAACATTTTATTAGCTATTAATAACATGGACTAGACATGTGTGTGGTAGTGAATGTACATGGGCTGGAAACTTGGGCCTGGGAGAAATATGTCGAATATGACATCAAAAGTCACCAACATGATCCTACCAATTCAGTGAACTATTGACCTCTGACCCTCATGTTAATTTAATAATATTCAGATCGAGTGTGCATGGTATAGGTAACTTAAGCTTAGTAGCTTCACAATGCAGTAAAGAGATTCAATACAATGTGATATTCCACATATGTCATGTTTATCGTCATTTAGACATATCATGTTATCTACCAGGTCAACTACCGTGGCATGAGAAAAAACAGATTATTTGTATATCTCGATTATTAAATTGAAACTATGCTAACATTTTATTCATGCCTCTTAGATTTCTGGATTAGCATAGATAGAGAGATGGACATGAAACAACTCCAGCACACCCACCCCACCAATATCCCAGGTTCACGAATCTTTAATATACATTTCGATATGACCAAATTATTGAATTTGTATCAGTATACTCACCAAATTTCAAATGCATGGTCATCTGGCTGGTAGCCTTGTGTTTATCTAAATGTACATATATGCAGTAAGAATACATACTCATGAAACGTCAATTTTCAGGAAACATTATCCAAATTTTAATTTAAGTTAAGCGAATCTTAACAGCTATAGTACAAGCACGTGTTCTGAGATAAATGATAATTTACTCAGAAACAGGTTCACTGTACAGTCAGATCACAAGGCTCTCAAATCTTGTCAATAAAATATAATGCATGGCACAGTGTCAATTTTGTAAGCGTATCCATGTGTTTAAGCAAAGAATTTACAAAACAATTGCCATGTCCCGCGCTTTGTAGAGTGCTCTCATATGAAGTCCATGCAATAACCGGCGCGTGGTTTAAATGTACGTGGTTTAAATGTATGCATCAGTTAGTAGATGACAGCTCAGAAAGATAGAAGTAATGAAAACTTATTGGCTATGAATGCAAAGCGAACTAATGTACGCTCTCTGTGGTTTATGAGATTGGTTTGAGTGCCTGAAAGGCAATAACATATCTTAATATATCTCAGATGCATTATGCCAAATGACAAGCTAGGGCAAACACACCAAACCTTATCAGAGCATGGCATGAATAAATACTCCATATGATAAATCTATACATGTCCGCGTTCTTCACCAGTTGCGTCGGTTTCATACAATGGCAGGGATTCAGCTTAGGATGTGTGTTTGTGGTTGTGGTGTTATTTACTTGGTATACAAACAGCAACATAACACTACAACTTACAATTTTCATTCGGAATACACATGTCAGTTTAACCAATATCCACCCCTTGACTCTGGTGCATAGCATGTATGCTGCGCAGATGAGCGACCATTTGACATGTTTGCTTCATTGAGATTTGCCATTAAATTATGAAATGACAAAATTATACAATGTACTTTAAGACCTTATGGCCATATCTGCCACCAAACATGTAGATGCATTACACATCGTTATTACATCTTCATGCAGTATTTTTCTATTTATTGTAATCTAACAATGCAGACATCTATCATGTGTATTAATGGTTATTTTGAATATGCCTATGTGTAACTGAACATAGCAGTACCACTATCTTTAACCGTATAGTGGTTATCGAAGAGCATAATCTGCTCCTAGGTGACGGCGGACCAAGGCAACTATGCAACGATCTACTAAATCTGCATTCATGTGACAGGCTACTCCCAGCATGTAGTAGAGCATTGCATTGCAATGCAGTTATCTAATCAGATGGGACCCAGAATAAATTAGTGATATTTCTAATACAATTCTAAAAGTCAGTGTCATAGAGTATATCATAGTCAGAACTGTGTTCAGCATATGCATTCTCTTGGTGGAGAATTGCGAAGATTCTTTAAGATGGAATTCTATAAGACCGCCCAGACAGTATATAAATCAAACTATTGAGAGACTTTTACATTTTGTAAACAATTCCAAAGTTTGCCGGAAATAATATTTCCTGGATTTCTGCAAATATAAGAACTGTCTTCTTTTACCATGCGTTCTGTAAATGTGTGTCAAGAATATAATGGAGTAATCCAGTTTTAGCTAGGTCCCGCTCATCTTTAGCTAAGCTACACCCACACTTCGCCAGGGTCAGGAGCATCAATTTTCGAAAGACTATGCAGGTAAGCTGTTGAATGTTTTGAAACAAACGCGACTGGGGATTGTTCAACAGCAAAATAATGATGGTCTAAATCGAGTCATTCATGGCGTAATTGATTATGAGTTTAGCTTACACGTCACGGGATTGATTATGATGTCAAAAGTATGCTTCACTGAGAAGTCAGATTAATTAATTCGTGTGGACTAGATATTGTGGGAATATGCCATTACTTGGTGTCATGTATGAATTCCATACGAGTTACTTACACAATTCGGCATACATTCTTGTTTTACGTGGATGTGTAAGTGTGCTTCTTCTCAGCTGTTGCCACACAGGACAATGTTTCATTTTTGACTCATATACCGCAGACATCGTTCCCAGCGTTGTTCTCAACCTACTAGATACAATGGGGGGAGGGGGGAGGGAACTAGATAGATAGTGTTACTACCATTATTCCGAGCTGAGATGAGATTTGTATAATGTATATGTATCTGAGAAATAAATTGTAATAAAAAGATGTTTCACACAATTTTGCAAAACGATTAATAATTTGAATATGAGAATCCCGTTGATGGTCTCGGAATATTTACATTGGCTGACAACTTCAGCTTGTTCCATACCACCGTTCTTTGTCAATTCGTGTCATCTGATGATTGCTGTGTTGCTATGCTCTACCCCCACCCCACCCCCCTCCCCGCGCCCTCCCCCAGCCAACAGAATGTTACAGCGAAGAGTTCCTTTGATTTGGAATTGATAGCATGACATAATTCACTGATGAATTGAAAGACGATGTTTTGTAGGAACTGGTATTTCTGAGGTTTATCCCCGTGAAATGCGTATCATTTCTACTTCCCTTCAATTCCCTAAATCGCATGTTGTATCCGTGCAAACACGCACACGTGCATTGGAATAGGATAATTTGACTTAGCCAATCACAAGGTGACAGCAAGCCAGCTAGCAATCTAACAGGTTCTCATGTAAAATAATCGAGACATAGGCATGCATTCACCAGTGTAGTCAACGTCTCATATGCCTCCATAGTGTAAGTTATAACTTGTGGTGAGTCATAACTCACATATCTCCGCCTGTTGGTATGTTAGACTGATTGGTGGGCCATTCGATCTGTAGGTCTGTCAAAGTGGTATGTCTGTCAGTTGGTTGGTCAGTTGATCGGCCGATTAGTTAGTCAGTCAATCGGTCTGTCGTTTAGTTGGTTACTCGGTCTGTCAGTCGTTCGGTCGGTTGGTTAGTCGGTGGGTCGGTACGTCGGCCGATGGATCGGTCGGTCGATCAGTCGGTTAGTTGGTCTGTCGGTTGGTCTGACAGTTAGTCATGGTTTTTTTCAGTTGATCAGTTAATCAGTCATTTGTTCAGTGGAGAGGTTGGGTTGTTGGGCAGGGACATTATGTCATATTTCAAAGTCCGGAGGGTCATTGAGTCAGCGCACCTGTGGTGCATGCGGAATGCCAACCGCATTCAGATACATGCCACTTAACAAAATAGAATTAAGACAACGCGTGCACGCAATCCAACATTTTACCAAGTTAATAAGGTGGAATATGTACGGTTAAATGGCGCACACTTATCTCTTATTGACTAAGAGCGGGGTGGAACTACGATACATGCACATTAATTAACATCTTTTCAAGTCTTTTTAGTTTCCATAACAAGCGTTCAGCCATTCATTAATGCATATACAGTGTCATAAGAATAGTTATTCAACGCAATATACACCCTACTAAAGTTGATCAGCTATGATAGATAGGTGTGTTGTCAATCTAAATCGGACGGAACTTATAAACGTGTAATCGATTTCAACGGTAAACGTATCCACTCCGCAACTGGGTTTAACCTTTTGGGGCTTATCGGTAGAAGGCAGGATTCAAAGATGAGGAAATTGCTGTACGTGTTGAACGCAGTCCCGCAGACGCACAGTGCGAGTAGCTGATAGGCTGTAATTGGAACACGGCCGAAGTAAGTATAATTATGTGTACCTGATGTTCGTAGGCATCTGCATGATCTCACATATCGCCCACGATCCATTACACAAATGTTATTTCCTCCGAACATTATTATTTATGGCGTGCTTTTATGTATACGCATTTTTATGTAGCAATCAATAGCCAGAATGGATATCACTATCAGTTTGGTTATGTAACGTACGGTCTCTGTCTGCAGAGAAAAGCTAGATTTATGACGCAGTTATAATCGGAAAATAAGACCACATGGGCCTAATGCTAAACGAAGCTGGCTGATATAAATAATAAGTGGATTTTATGTGATAAATTGTTCTTGGACTATGTACGCTGTTAGGGAACTGTGTTGTTCAGTATCACCCATTTACTTAACTGTGAAGTAAAGCATATGCGTTTCGCGAGACTTTGCTATCATGTCAACTAAGAGATTAAAGATTAAATGTTAGTACATCTTGAATATGTTATTGCTACACATGCCATTCACAATATCTTGTAAGGCGGGGATCTAAGATGCTAAGCAGCAGATCCAATACTCATTCAAGCAAACATAACTTGGTTAACAAAATGGTATTTCATGTTATTAAACATAATTACTGGACATTGACTCACACAATCATATTACCTCATGGGCAAAACTGGAAGACCATGTACATATGTGTCGGGTAAGAGATCAAGCTCCTTACACGTGTACGTATGCGCAACCGCAGGACGACAGTCTAAATTACTTTCATGCAGCCGCTGCAACACACATACATCAGAAGCTTACTAACTGAAGTTCATGTATGCGTGCCAGAAATTGCGAGTCCGGTCCTATTAGCAGACAATGGACCTTTCCAGATTTAGTTACGCCCCGCCCATCCCTAGTTAACCTCCACTTAATTTTGCATTTTGCTTGTGATGCCAGCCTTCGTGTGACCTCATTTATTACGACGCTGGTATACTTGGGAGCAGATCGAATCTCTCCATTGTTGACATCTCTTACCATAGCGCTTCTATTCTATATTTTTACCTTTAACCTCATATGCAAAATAGGCTGCTGTTTCATTTTGAAATGACGTCGTTCAGAGTAGGACTGTGTGAAGAACTATTAGTTCTTAGTCACTAGACGACGTATGCGAGGATATAATGCGTTATCCAAATTATGGCTGTGTATACGTGTCTATTTTATGCAAATAATGTACTTTTTACAGCACGATACATTCTCCTTGATGTGATTCATGTTCTGAATCCACTCACAGAGATTCACACCTCCATAATAAATGGGAAATGTACAAAGGATGGACGACCAGGGAGAGATCGATTTATCAAATGTTGAGACGATTGTAATGACTCAGAGGCAATGCGAAGTCGGGCAATGAACACTCAGTTTATCCATCCATCATATGACATCATAAGCAACTAAGTGGCGTGTAGAATGACGTCATAAGTAATTATGGCATGAATGACTCGATTTACTCCGGCTTTAATGTATAATAGTCCGACACGGTGTACGAGTTGTATGTCTTTACCATGTAATACACATTCTATTTAAAGTGACTTTGTATAGGATTTTGCGTATGCTGTTGAGGAGCACAATTGGTCGCAGATCGGGTGGGGTGGCTTCTTGGGCGTAGGTAGTACGATAAGACTGCCTTGGGCTATAGCGTCGATGGGAAGAGTGTGCATAAAAAGTGAATTGATTAGGTGCATGATCGGTTTTGAGATAATGCCACTTGCATATTTAAATTGTTCATTGCTCATGCCATCAAGTCCAGATGCACGTCCATTTTTCAGGGCTTTAAGTGCCTTCTCAACTTCTGATGTTTTAATTGCTATTACTAATGGCCTGGGGTCTCCTGATAACGGATGCAAGGGCTCATCATCGTGGCCAGTGAATTGTTCCTTGAACCATTTTCGAATCGCCTCTTCTTTGCCCTTGTCAGTCCCGATAAAGTGGCCATCAGAGTTGTGTACAGTGAGTGGTGGTGTGAAGTCAGTAACTCGTATGGCTCGGGCTGCCCGAAATATTTTGTGACAGTCATCCGAGGCAGTGATTTCATTTGCTAGGGAGTTTGCGAGTTGAATATCATGCTCGTTTAAGCGTTCACTAATGTGGCGCAGAATGTTATTACGCTCCCGGAGTAGTTTGGTGTGGTCTTCACTTAGCCACTTTGATCGATGCGCACCCGTGACACTTTCTGCTCTGCTGACAGTTTTACTACTAGAGGGTCGTCAGTATACCTAGTTCGGTTGTTTGTAAGAGCACCTATCGTGCTAGTAGCTGACGATTCCATAGATTTCAGTATTTTGGTTAGGGCTTCATTTGAATCGGAGCTGACGGAAAATTCTATACAATGTTGCTCTATGCCGCATCCGAGACAAGATCGATGACTTCACCGGGTCATGTCAAAGTGGCTCCACACGTGGACGCAGCTGCGCAGACATTGTATGGGCCCAATGCATGCTTATGACGGTAGACATTTCCAAACACTGGGATTTCCACAAAATGGGAATTGACATGTCACAATTAAACGCTCAAATATCATAGATGTAGTACGCCAGACCAGTTGCAATGAGGATAAGCTACAACTAGTGAGAGTACTGCTTGCAGACACCAATCTGAGGGTACGAATCAAGTCAGTGAAGTCTGTAGCAGTTGAGATATTAGTCGGCTCCACACAGGGAGATGGTCTATCTCCGGTACGATTCAGCTGTTACATTGAAATCTGTGCGGGAACGTTTCACGAGACCATACGCCCCCACCCCCGCTCCTTCCACCCCGCCCCTTCCACCCCACCCCACCCCATCCAGGTGTTAATACTGGGTATGCCGCGAGAGATGGAATATGCTGACAATGGAAAAGAAAGCACTTTTTGACCAACTTCCCCCAGCAGCTGCAAGCAAACTAAAATTAAGGGTCTCTTTATGAATGAATGTAAAACAGAGTTCACGCATATATACCTAGCTACAAAACAGGAAACTAAAGAAAATGGCGATCCACATCGTGGCGGCGAGCCATGGAAGAAAAGCAAAAATCCTGGGCTCACTGCTCTGCAGTGCTTCTGACATTGGTGCACACTGCGCCATGGGGAACATAGCTGTCTAGTCCAAGCTATGGATTGGCAGATCAAAGATGCCCTTGATAAAAAGGCTACGCCTATACAATGCAACCTCCGTATCCTTGATGGTGTATAAATGTAACAGCTGGGCAGCTACAAAGTTAGCCCTAGACAAATCCGATGCCTGCTATCGCAAACACCTACGCACCTTCACTGGACACTGATGGGCAGACAGCATAATTTCCAATGATGCACTATACAGGATGTGTAATACGTCGGCACTGCCTGTAAAAGTCGCCCAGCAAAGATGGTCCATGTTTGGCCATGTGCTAAGGATGCTAAGAGACACCAGTACAGATCCTTGGAATTCACCCTACTCAGAGCCAGCACATACAAAGTCAGGAGATGACGTCATTGCATAAACCTGCCAAGCATGCTACGAGGTAGCCGCAAGAAAGCAGGACTCCACAGGATTTTGGCTGAGGACAAGACAGTGTGCAAAAGCGAAGAATGGCTGATTGCAGCTGTAGACTGTTTCTACTACTACAGCCGCAGAATAGAGTAATCATACTTAAACATTACGTTGAACATTTTAGACTAAGTAGACCTGGCGCTGTTGCTGCACAAGGCAACAACAGCGCCAAGTCAAGTTAGTTTCAAAATATTCAACAGCTTACCTGTATATTTTTCTGGAAATTGATAGTGAAACAGCATAGCTAGTGTTGGACGAGGCATAGGTAAATCTGGTGATTTCCATTCTATAGAAGGCACAATGCATGCCATGTTATGAATGTAGTTTTCTCATGGTTCACATTCAGAACTGCATCAGAACGTGACAATATCTACAACGTATCACGTGTCAATAAAGGTAATAGCAATAGTATGTTACTCTTCAGTGCAAGCATCCGGGCTGTCACTCGTGTATCTGATGTTATTATCAAATATGGCACACATGTTAGTTTACATCATAATTAAAATAATGCATCTCCGTTACGAAACTCGAAACGGTTGTCAGCAATGTGTACGAAAGAGATCTCTTTAATGAAATTACAATTTGATAAATATTTTGTTAATTATTGTTTAACTAATTTGACTTGGGGCTCGTGCTACCATAGGCAGCAACCGTTTCCCGTCAAATTAGTTTCAGAATCGTGAACACCTTACCTGGATAGTTACCAGAATAGAATGTGTACTTTACAATCGGGTCCAAATTCGCAAAGGGAATTTGTTCGCACTAAGGACACTCTCCAAATTAGTCTGAACATCGATCGTTTAGAATAACATTCTTCTTCAACCCCATCGCTAAGTGACATTTTGAATATCATATATCAAACCAGTCGGAGGCTAAGATGCCGTCAACAGAACGCTGCGGAGGTTGATTATGAAACGGTTTCGACGGCACGAACATTGCCAGCTGCAAATGCATCGCAAATCATCCAAATAGAAATATGTTGTCTTATCGTCGCCTCTTCTGTTACATATTTGGTGTCAGATGAAATACTCACATCATGGACAACTCATTGTGGTCTCCAATCGACCGCATCTTAATGAACACACATGACTTGTCAGGGATAAGTGCGTCATTGTGTGATATTATGCTATGCGTTGCTTCACAACTTTTATTATCACTATAGCCTTGCCTAATGTGCTAGCCAGAAGCCCTTATAGATGAAGATGATGTGGAGCAGATTGTCTCAGATAATTAAACTTAAGTGAGAAAACACCAATAATGTCTCTCGTGGTTATTGCAAGAAAGTGTAATGCCTATCACTAAGTTACCATGAAAAATAATTTTATTTATCATGAAACTGATCACATGATTACGTTTCGCTGTTCAACCATCTGCAACAGTAAATGCCGTTACCGCATAAGAAATAGTCCCTGAGTATTTTAATAATAATTTTGTAGCGTGCTATAAGTCTTTGAAGTATGTCCAGTTAAGTATGTCTGCAACAATCACCATAATTTTAGCCCATTGTAGAGGATGGCAAATATAGTTGTCTGTACTAAGCGCCGCGTCATGCTTGATAGTGGGTCCACAAGATGGAGAAACATAGCGATCGTTGATATTACAACCACCATGTTGAAGATCGATCCATCGTGTGCAGGTCTGCGTGCGCGCGTGAAGGGCTGTGCCACGTGGTGTGTTCGTGTAGCTGTGCGTGCGTGTACCTGAACGTGACTGAATGTATTTTATTTTTATTACAGAGACCTTACAGCAACTTTCTCAGGCGGATTTAAATCGTAGATCGGTAAAAATAAAGCGGTTTCCTTATTGTGATACCAATATTTATCAGGACACCGTGTTTGTATTGTTGTTGGTACCTTTATACAAAGATTTCAAAAGCTGCATAACCGCTGTTCTTTATCATTTTGCCAATCAATTTGTATTCAATTCAGATTTGATTGGAGTGAGTATATTAAGAATTGTGCAGCTGAAATCAGTTGATGAAAACAGCTCTAATTATTACCACAATCAATTCAACACCCGTGCCCATTCGTGGCCATTGCATGGGGAATATCTAGCCTAGATTATCGCTGTGTGAGCTAGATGCGTGAACATACTCACTTAAGTGCGGTTTCATGTAATGGTATATTTAGATTGCCCCCGCCTTTGTCCCCATCCCTGATGCTCCTATTTCCCGAAAACTGCAACTGCTAGTATCATTACCCGTCTCCAGTTGTCTCCTGAATACTACTTTGGCTAGTACGATGAACATCAACAAATACATGTAGCACAAGCTGTGCTCCCTCAGAAGGGATCTATGTTGGGCCAAGGAGATGGAGTTTCAATGAGATGTGTGCATTGTGAGGTTATACACCCACTCATCTTAAGGAACCCCTGTACTATGTCACAATATCCATGTACTGTAATATACCACATTACAAACAACAACCTGCTTTATGCTACCAGTTGTAATACCCCATACGATGATATGTATAGATACGGTTTACTATAAGTAGCTTATGTTATCAGTATGTCCACAAATAACGTATTTAAAGTTTGATCAATAGAATGAAGTGGTATCCATGGATACTCTCCTGCCTACTGAAAGACAATGTGGTAAGCGATGTTCTTCGACGTTTTTCGCAGTGGAATCGCCATCTAAGCGCTGCTTAAACTATAAGGTAGCTCTATTAGGGTACTTTTGGCATCGTGTGTGATTCTCGTTTTGTCGTGGACACTCTAGTATCTATTGATTTGTGCGGAATTCGTTTCTAAATTCATAACAATATTCACGTTATCGGTTCAGGCATGATATTTCGAGCGTAGTGGTTATTTCAAGTAAACTGTTTCGCGTTTTCGACGATGAATTCAACATTAAAAGTAACGTTACAGAGATGTGTCAAATCTCTACTTGAATATAAATGTGTATGCGTTGAATCCACTTTATCTAAGCCTCACCAATCTTTAGCTATGGCCCGCCAATGCTGTGTGCTTGTTGAGATCGATTTATATACTTTGAATCGTGAATTCCCAGAATTCCAATTTCATGGTAATTATGCAGCTAACAGGTTTACTATTTTGAAACTAATTTATATTGGGCTGTTGGGCCCAGTCGAATTAGGTTCAAAATATTCATAAGTATACTTGTTATAAAGACATAATAAGTCGCACAGCGGGCGGACTATTCACGATCCATAGCGGAGTATTTCTGTCAAATTGTGACTGAGGCTACATGTGACGTAATTGCTTACGACGTCAATACTTGTATGCTAGATTGAATTCATTGACTGTTTTGATAGAGTGGGTACAGCAGTTCTGAATCATCGGTACTTTCAAATTACTATCGTAATCATCAATCACGTTGCGTACATCTAGGCTTTGATTTAATATGTGTCCATGTTTGTCAGTGACTTCAGTTTATTGACGCTAGTCCGCAGGGCAGAGATTTTACCTTTTTAGGTGCACATCCATGATAGATGAATAACGCTTCGTGGCTGGTATCTCATGACCGTTAATTATCCACATTCAGGACAATTCTACGGTTCATAGTAAACATGATAAGCGCAAATACGGGTGTCACATATAATTAGACGATTTATGCAGTGGTAAATTGCGAATACGCCATATTGTTGTTGTCGTCGTTGTTGTTGTGTAGTTTACTGTCCGAAATTACCTTCAGCATATTTTAATGCAACATAGAAATTTCTAGAAAGTCAACTTATTCTCAGTTCCTGATACAAAGATGTAATAGAATGTGTGAGTATTCCTCAGTATCATTTGACATAGATGATAATTAGGATAGACAATTTACTGAGTGTGGGTTGAACAAGATATGTCCCTGTTACAAGTCTGGCTTTGGTAGTACTCTTCCGACATCGTTGGTATTATTTTGGGCAGGCTCAACTGATAAGTGTTGTTTGTTAATGGGCGCATTGGATGCATTCAGATGTATTAGCATACGTTTTGATGTGCAGTCCGTAGCTGGTATTAGTGAGAATACTTGACTTCTTTAATATCCATAATTTACTGGTTCACTAAAATAGATCTTTAGACCACTGTTCTTTTAGTTGTCAAAGCTGAGGAGCATATTTTAAAGATGGGAATCGCATGGTCCTGTTTCTATATGCCTTACCGCTGTTATTATATTTTTATAAAAGGATCACTATACACATATTGCGGTTCTTTAAGATAGGTGGTTGTATTGACACCTACATTAAAGAGTCACCATCGCTTGGGTACAAAACAGTAAACGCACCAAGTGACGGCCTGTCTACTTGATTTACTGGCACATTGCAATAACCTGAAGAAAAATACCATCATCTGCAAATGTACCCTGGTTTATGCACACTCGTTCATAGTGGTTCATTTGAAACTGGGGCCATTCAATTCGTGTTATATTAGGGAATGATATGTTATTTAACAGTTTCGTATTTATGCACGGCAATTTTATTAAACGAAAAGTAATCCCATCTCAAACGTTGTACAGCTAGATTATTGTATACAAATTCCATATCCTTCACATCCGGGCACATTCTTATATCTGTGTCATAAATGGAGGAATCCAGTTAATCCATCAATCATATTACGTTTTAATCAACTGCGTGACGTGTATCATTATCAATTACGTCATGCATGGCTTGATTTAGTCCATCTTACACGCTTAATTGTCCGGCAGGTTGTACCACCTGTATGTATGCACTGTTTAATAAACACGATAGCAGCATGAGCGCAGTTAAATTAGTTTCAAAATATGCAATAACTTAACTGGACAATTTTCTGGAAACTGAGATTTAGAGAGTGCAGAGATCGATCGATCCCAACACAGGCAAAGCGTGGGTGGAGCTTAGCTAGAGAAGAGCGGGATATAGCTAAAACTGGATGTCTCCATTATTTGCTTTGCAACATCTCACTAATCTTGAACTGTGGACGAAGACATTTGTAGAAAATCATAGTTTATGATTTGGCAATCCAAGAGAATACTAATTGTGTAACTTTACGACTGCATCATCTGTGTATTTTTCTTAGCTTTATATTCGTATTGTACTAAGCATGTGTGGCAATGTCAATGGAGGCATTGCGTGTGTGAGGCTTCATCTGCATCCCTTTCACCGTCCCCATCCCGTCAGAAATATGTATATCAAAGATAAATATAAAGCAAAGAGTATTCCAATGAAGACACCTATTATTTCGTTCATGCGTTTGCACAATTGTTGTCATAGAGACTAGTGTTAACACGGTTAGCGATATTGTTATGATAACTCTTTAAATCCAAGCGCATTGCCCATAGATAGATCTCAATTCAATGCATTCGTGTGGCTCTATCTTTAACCTTCTTGAAAGTGCTGTAAAATTATTCACATAGGTAAATATTTTTCCTACAAGGCCATTCCCTAGTAGTTTGTCGTTATGCTCATATCTGGTAAATATGTATTACATTTTACATGTAATTTTTACGTTTGATGTTCATATCAAGCCGGTAGACCGTATACATTTAATGTATAGGTCACAACGGATACTGGGAAATAGGTGTGCTTAGAATGAACGTTATTTTCGCAATATAAATATCCAAATTGTGCCAAACTATTACAAAAATTCCACATTGCTCAAGAAATATATATCACGATGAAAGGGTAGGCGGGTCATCTTTTTCCACCGGACTCGCATTGTTCAATCAATACACTATATGACTTAATTGATGAAAGTTTGTGATAGAGCGATTGGTGTTTCCATTTCTAGCTATGCCCCGCCCATTTCTAGCTAAGGCACCCACGCGTTGCCCGTGTTGGGGTGGGTCCAAGCCTGAATTCTCAGAATCGCGAGATCAAGATAACTATATGGATAACTGCATGGGTAAGCTGAGGCATATTCTAATAGTACTTTTTCGGGGCGATGGTGCTGCTAATAACGGCAACAAAGTCCAGTCAACTTAATTTCAAATTATTCAACATACCATAATAAATTGTAACGCCAGCAAAGCCATTCGATTCGTACACTTGGCGGACTATTCCACCTTCAGGTCGGAGTAGTCTCTGTTAATTACGTGACGTCAAACTAAATGTTACATAGTTGACTATGACGTCATATCTTTGAATGTCCGATCGAATTCGTCCATTGAGAGAGGTAATCATTGTCTACAAAACATGTTCGTAATGTCGTTTCTATGTTTTGTTATATCTTTTCCGAAAATAATCTACATTATCTATTGGATATACATAGCATCTTTCGTAAGAATTATCTTCGCTCGATCCAGGGATTTACGTATTGCGAAGTAGGAATACATGTCCTCAAAAACCGTTTGATTAAAATTGTCTACCTGATTAGTCGTGCGTTAATGAGCATACTGATGGGACGGCTCGCGAAACGAGTTCATTTTAGAGAACATTAGCTGGCCAACTTGTGTCTTTGTTGTCTGTTGAGAAAGCTACCTTTTGTTGTTGGAACCATCAGAATTCTATTATTTTCAAGTACAATAACTTAAGAATAGAATATGTAGTGGCAGGGTCAAGTAAGAAGCGGTTAAATGTTGCGAAAAATTCCTGCTGATTAAACGCACGCATGTACGCACACACGCACGCACGCACACACGCACACACAATATTTCCGCACGCACGCACGCACGCACGCGCGCGCGCAGGCACATCTGTACAATGGGATTGGGCACAAGTTCTGGCAACCTTGTTTTGTCCGCTCCCTACAGACTTGTTAGCGAGCTCAAATTTACTACACCAGTTAATACTGTTATCATACTCATCACAAGCATGGCAGTGCGATATATAGCCAAACCTGCCTAAAGCGATCACCAACCCACTTGAGATAAAATACATGTAAAATATAAACTACCTGTACTACATCGGCATGCCAAAGCTTTTGCAACTTCCATGTCAAAGAAAATGCCCATAGCTCTTCGGCCCATATGGTCACTCATTACAATGCTAAGACGCTATGCCACTACCCTCTTTAGCTAAGCTCAGTCCACAATTCGTCTGTGTTGAGATCGATCGATCCCTGAACACGCTGACTATCAATTTCCCGAAAACTACACAGATAAGTTGTTGAATATATTGAAACAAATGTAACTGGGTATTGTTGTTGCCTACGCATGTTTATTAGTAAAGACATGCAATTCGTACACACCGACGGAGTATTAAGCGTTTAAGAGGGTATAAATCGGGTCATTCATGACGTAATTGATTATGATGTCAACCTAAACGGCACGTTACTGACTATGGTGTCATGCTATTGACTGAGAAACTGGAATCCTCGATTTATCCATAAATATAATATAGTCAACCTTTAACCCAATGCACCTCTCTATTACAAAAAGCCATATCGACAAATTGGTGGCAATAGGCAGTAAAATGCAACAACAATAACCGGCCCTGTCAAGGCAACAAAATCGTCCGCACAACTCTTTGGCCCCTCTACGCGATTTCCTGACGTCCTCGTACATATCAGATTTCCATCACTGTCATTATATAATAGCGATTCCTTGATTCTGTTGTCGCTGATTCAGCAAATAATGATGTTTTGTAGACATTGTCACTTACAATCAATGATGTAGTACAATTAGTTTCGTATAAATATGTGTCGCTCCGTACATGTGAATGAATGCCGAGCGTTTATTATTTGTACAGAACTGTCTTTCGTACTGTAGTCTTTCTGGAAATTCCTGGACTATTTATGCCAAATCATTCCCAGATTTGAAGTAGGAATAACAGAACGTTTTATAATGGCGTCATTAAGAGGCGCACAGCTCACAGTTATGTCAATGGTGACAGAGTTAGGGGGCCCCCGGATAAAACACATCTAGATTATATCTTATGTTAGCTAATCGGCACTACATCTTTGGCATCAGAAGAAGTCTCCCGTTCAGATACCAAACGTGGCATGTTTCCTAGCAGGAAAGTGAGCCAGTTTCTGTAGATTCGAAATGACTTACGATGCTGTAAGTCGTATTTTCATCATTTATACGTTTCAGAATTGGTTTCATCAGCTGCAGCACTCTTGTTTGGGCCATGCTGCTGCCGCTCGCTTACCCACCGGACAATGGCAAATGAGAAAGGCCCATCTTGTCTAAACGCTTCTTTGCGTGAGGAAACGCTATTAATTCCTTCAAAGTTGTTTGGACCTCGGTCGCGCAATGCGTTAACTCGAAGTCATTATTGATAAAACTGGCACAGAGTAAAATCAGCCAGAATAGAAAATATCCGTGACTAAGTATTACCAATGGCTGTGCATGATTGTTCCGTGGAATGGTCAGCTCGACCATTAAGGTGATCACACAATGAACACCTACCACAGAGAAAATGCACGACGTATTCCGAAGACGATTCCTGCCAATATCTACCTTTTATCAAACTTAGCACCATAATTTGATAAAAGGCAAACGGACCGGCGAGGAAGGGGCATGCGATTTGATAAATGCATACGTTAGATAAAAAGAATACATTTGTAGGAATATATGTCAACCGAGTAGAATATGGCTCATATGTGCCACATTGGACACGCTATTGTTCACACATATATGCTGCACCCGTTCAATTCCAACTTCAAAATAAAGGTAGTAGCCCAAATCAACAATAGAGAGAAACGGATAAGAGGAGTATATGGTAATGAAGAGTACACGCCCATTTCCACTGTTCAATCGCGGACAAACTCTCCAGGAGATTGAAGGATTTGCTTTCTCTGTAGGAGGACATATTCCTGCCTGAGGTTGCGTTGTAATGTTATATAGATAACTCGGCTTAGCCATGGAAGAGACTCAACGTATTGAAATAAATACGACACACTTTCGCAATATATCAGGCCAATGCAAGCATAAATTGCAGATGAATTTAGACAACACACAATTCTGACGACATGGAAGTAATAAAATGAGAAGAATATATGCTGGAGAGTATTTAAAATATGAGGTAATAGAAGAATCCAGTTCCCTAGGCATTCGTATAACGACACAATCACAACGCCACAGATAGGCTGACATAATAATCTATTACGTCATAAATGGCGTGATTAAGTCCGTCATACACGCTTAATAGTCCGTCAAGTTGTACGAATTGCATGTCTTGACTCTTTAATACACATTATGTTGAATATTTTGAAACTAATTTGACTGGGCGTTAGGCAAATTGGTTTTAATTACCAAACAGCCTACCAGTATAATTTTCTGGAGATTGAGATTCAGGGAATGCATGGATCGATCAATCGGTCGAGCCCGACACGGACAAAAAGTTGGTGGGGTTAGCTAGAGATTGGCGGTGAATAGTAAAGGCTGTAAGTAACGCAATATAGCAATTTAATTTTCCATTTCGCCAGCAAACTATTAAATAGAAGCATATTCTAGTATCGCATTTTTATGATGGAAATAACTATCAACGCAGTTACTTCATCTTTCTAATGGATACATCCAATCTGTCACTTGCGTCTATGACGTCCTAATGAATTCCATCATATGTGGGCTGCCGTAATAATCAAAATCCGTAATGAATGGCGCAGCTACTAAGTCCGTCATGAACCTTTAAATGTCCGTCATGTGTACTACATAATAGTCATTATGTTAGATATTTGGAAGCTACTTAATTTGTCTGGGCGCTGGGAATCAACAGCACAGAGTCAAATTAAATTCAAAATATTCAACATCTTGACTGCATAGGTTTCTGGAATTTGAGATTCAGAGATTTCAGGGTTCAATCGATCCTACCAATGGCAAAGCATAGGCGGAACTTAGCTAGAGAAGTGGATTCACCCATAAATATTCCTTTAAGTAGACATCCACTGATGAAATATAGCAGTTTGTGCAAAAGATAATAATAAAGTTGCCTCGCCTACAGATTCATTATCAGATAATGTGTAGATTTATTATTTCTTGGTTCAATTGAACTCGATAATAAAGAGCGGAATTGTCCTTTACAATGTGTAATCCGCCAAATTAAATCATTATTATTGCGGCAACCTGGAGGCAGCAACGACCACGACATGATGGGCTCATTAAGATGCAATGAATTAGCGTGACGTACTTAGGCAGATCAATTACGTTTAGATGATATCTGTAATTTGATTGACATATTTTAACATAAAGACTATTAGCGTCTGGAAAGAGTCTTGCACGGCGAGTTCGGCAGCAAAAGCAGCAGTCGAATTAGTATCAACACAGTCAATAGCTTAGCCGTATAATTGCGTTGAGACGTAGATTTTGGGAACAAAACGTGGCCGCAGATTAACTAGAGATGGCCAGGTGTAACTAGATATGAATCTCCCCATTAGCTGTGTGCGTAGACAACTGCCACTTCAAGTCAAACAGTGGTGAATATGTGCACACTTTTCGTACACACCACTTGATAGACACCTGTTTCTGTGTATTCAATGTTGCATGCGACATGAAATTTTCAATAGGTCACCCCATCAGGAAAGTATCCCATTCAAGTTCTGGCAGGGCCAGAATAATCTTACCTGGAGCTGAGAGCTATTTTCCTTTTGTCCGATCCGCAGTTGACGCCAGTTAGAAACTTCGTAATGTCTATGTAGCGTATATGGATGCTATGCAGATCAATCCCTATTTTCAAAAGATACAATCATAGAGAGGGGGAGAGCGAGCAAGAGAGAGAGAGGGTGAGAGAGAGAGAGAGAGAGAGAGGGGACAGAGAGGGGGGGGGAGAGACAGAGAGAGAGGGAAAGAGGGAGAGAGAGGGAGGGGGGGGGGGAAAGAGGGATTGAGAGAAAGACGGAGAGTAATGGAGAGGCAGTGAGAAGGAATGGATGGCGAGAGGGTGTGAGGCAGAGGGAGAGGGATGGGGAGCGATTGAGAGAGGGAGAGGGAGATATAAAGGGAGGGATAGATAGAGGAGGTGGGGAGCGAGAGAGGGATGGGTGGGAGAGGAAGACAGATAGAGGTAGGGGAAGGTATGGAGAGAGGGAGTGGTAGAGAGGGGATGGGAAAGCGGAATGTGAGAGGTGTGTGAGGTGAGGGCGAAGGGGTGGGGTGGAGAGGGGGTTAGTGGGCGGGAGAGGTAGAGACGGTAGGCGGAGCGTCTAACGTCATCTGGAGGTCGTTGTGACTTTTAATGACCAAATTTGGTCAGGAAAATCTAAATATTAGCTTACTGAATGTCCATTTACAGGTTGAGTGAAGGTTATTTTTTTAAATCTATCACTGGAGTGACTGGTTGGGTTTCGGAGCCAGTCATTACTTTTGTCAATATTTTTTTAATAGTTATCACATGGCTTGCAAATCGATATTCCTTAATACCAGCTCAGTGCCCGGTGTTGACCGGTTTTGCCATGGAAGGATTAAAAAGAAATCTATCCTACTTAAAGTGCTAAATACGAAATGAAATAGAACTTCGTTCATTATCACCAATATTCCATGGTAATTACGAGTATGCAGTATGCAATGCGAGCAGGAATACCGTACTCCATTATTAGTGTGATCGATTGACCATAACTGGGATCAATTTGCTACAATTATAAAGTGTAATTGATAGAGTTGAGTCGAGCCGATAGGAGTGTGGCTATTGCCGTGGGTCTTTTGAAGAGCTCACATACCACGCTATTACAATTGCATGCCCAAAAGATAATGTGCTCTTGATGTCCCTTTTGTGCTGACGGCACATTTAGCTGGAGTCAGTATTAGGGTTTGATTGGCTTAGTTTCGCCTCCCGTGCTGCGGAGGGAGGATGGAGATGGTTGCGGTTGGGGAGAGGGGATTAGAGTTTAGCGAGATTAAACACTGTCAGAAAATGGTGATAATTAATAGAGCAATCTAAGTGAAAACACCTTCAGGAAGGTATTGTAGCAGGGATCGCGTAGGGCTGGGCCAGAGTGGCCCGTACGGCGCTTTTTCTCGTCGCCCCTGTAATACGACCGTAACGGTTAATATGCATAGCGCCTGTATCACGAGAGCTGCCAAACATTATGTATATATTTCTCATAATTCTAGTGTTAGCAAAAGCGTCAATACGCGTTCCCTTCGCTCCATCGATGGGCGAATCTTAAACAAAAACGTCTCAATAATCCGGATCTGCATTCCAAATGAAGATCACAGGAGGAATGGCTGAGATATCGTACGCTATAGAATATGCGCACGTACTACATACTCGTACTAAGAGTATCCCCGCAGTACCTATGAAGTCATAACACGTGACTGCATACTTTTGCGTGGCTGTTACAACACCGTGTGGATTGGCTGCGACGGTGTACTGGAGCTTTTTGACTGGACACCCTCCACTATAAAAGGACCTCATGCGGCTCATAAAAATAAGATAGGGGCAGCGTGGTGTGGTGACTAGCACGCAGGACTACTTAACCGGAGAACCGGGTTCACGCCTGAGCTGTGCACCATCTCACCCTCATTGGAAAACATGGGCACTCTCCTTCGCTACTTGCCTCTCTCCACCCAGGAGTATAAATGGATACCAGTGTAAAAGCTGGGGAAGCTACCAATAATAGACTGAAATAAAAAACCCGCCTAGATATGGCGTGAATTAGGCCTGGAATCAGGGACTTGACAGACGCCAACCAAACCAATAACGTATTCATAAAAATAGCATATTGGAGGATGCGGTAGCTCAGGCGGTAACGAGCAGAGCTGTGAAACTGGCGACCACAGGATCGCGTTTCTGTTCGGCCATCTGACGATCGCTGGAAACATAGGCAATCTCCTTCCCTCCTCGTTGCCGCTCTCCACCAAGGAGTGTAAATGGGTACACGTATAAAGCTGGTGAAGTATCAATAATAGAGTGCAATAAAACCAGCCTAAAATGGCGTGAATGGGACCTGGAAACAGGGACTCAATAGGCGACAATCAAAACCAATAACATAAAAATAACAGGGAGGCGGTCGCTCAGACGGAGGCGAGCAGAGCTTTGAAACTGGCGACCCCAAGGTCGCGTCTCTGTTCGGCCAACTGATGATCGCTGTAAACATAAGCAATCTCCTACACTCCTCGTTGCCTCTCTCTACCCAGGAGTATAACTGGGTACGAGTATACAGCTGGGAAAGTTAACAATAATAGACTGAAATAAAACCAGCCAAGATATGGCGTGAATCGGACCTGGAATCAGGGACTCGATAGACGCCAATCAAACCACCAACTTCCATAAAAATACGTGAGGAGGCTCAGGCCGTAACGAGTAGAGCTTTGGAACCCGGGATCATGCCTCTGCTCGGCCAGCTGAAAATCGCTGGAAACATAGGCAATCTCCTTCCGTTCTCGTTGCCTCTCATGAGTATAAATGGGTACCAGTGTAACAGCGGAGCAGGTTACCAATAATAGACTGAAATAAAACCAGCCTAGAATGGCGTGAATGGGACCTGGACCCAAGTTGGGGTAAAAACCAAATAATATGCATGAAACACCCTACCGCCAGCCAAAAAGCGCACACGTTAACTGACGGCGCGTCTCGCAAAGATCAAACTATCCTCGGGAAAAATCACACCCGTAAACTCTTTGCAAACTGACTGTGAGCTATCAACAGCTATGATTTCTATCTTGCCATTTCTTACCTGTACCACGACTGAAAAGTGGTATAACTGCACATTTTATTAGTAGCACCGAAAAAACTGCGCTTCCAAATACGCCAAAATATTGGGTCAACTCGTTTCCGGTAAAACGGAAAACAACTGTATCGCTCAAACTAAGTGCATCACCGAGCCGATTCTTCCCGGCTAAGATACGAGTCTTGACTTATGAATTCCGTACATGTTTCGCTTCTCACCAACAGGCAAGAGCCTGGACATCTGATCCGGCTCAGCAGTTTAAACTTTTGGTATAAGGATATGCTAACTCATCCTTTTTTTGCAGATGACGTCACTCAAGTACCTAATGTCATAATCAAAATACTTGTTATTTGACGTCACGATCAAAATTATGTAGCTCCTACGAATGTGTATGAATCTTGTGTCATATCGAATGAAGAATAAATTAACGTTCGTAGAAATGTTGTGTCGCAAATTTTCCAAAACTGAATTGCGACGATTTACGTCACAAATTACTGGCGATGACTGGCCTACTGCTTTGTTCAACAGCAATAGATGGATTCAAGATGATTTGCCTCGAGTAAAAACAAACTTACTCAAATAATCTTGTATTTTGAAATTTATCATAAAATATACGGTTGCTATTATAGTATCCAACGCTAACCGTGTTATTGCTGGCTACGTCTGTGCCCGGAGTTAGTTTTATTGGATGAGTAAAATGGTATCATCCGGACTAAAGAATGCACACACGTCCTCATTCAATGGTATACAAATGATGGAGGAACAACAGTGGGCACGTCATCAACACAACACGAAGACCTGCGACACGTGTGTCTCCTACAGTGATAAAAAGACGAGAACAACATCAAAATACTTACTGGACAAGCTGTTCTGGAGCTGGCATTGACACCCCTGCTTAGTAGCTGTGCAGTGAAAGGTAAGACGCATTGCTAAGTCTTCAAGATAATTAACTGCCCATGGCTTATTTAACTCATTTATGGCGGAGCCGGTCAGTATAGGCATCTTCTATTGTCTTGAGTCATGCCCATTTGCAGGCCATGAGAAGACTATTTTTGAAAATTCATCACTGAAATGACTGGTCCGATAACCGAGTTAGTCATTCTAGTGGGAACTTTAAAAAGAACTCTTGTCTGCAAATGGGCATTCAATGAGCACATATTTTGATACTCTTGACCACATTTAGTCACTAAAGGGTTAAAGAGATACTATAATCTCAACTCAATTTTGGGATAAAAACTATATCTTGTACGTTCAGATGCGACACTCATATCACGATAGTTTACATTTTAATGTCGCAATAGTGTTGGTTAATGTTGGTTGCGTTGGTATGACGCATACACACTAACTGTAGTGCGCATAAATATCATTCTTTCAATGTATACTGGGTTCAAGAAATATAGATTTATTGCGCATAAAGCGCCTCGCATGGATCGATTCGACGACTGCTTAGCATGAGGACTAGGATAGGCATCGTTATCATCATGAAATAACGTGGGCTAATAAGATAGATTTATTTAAACACATGTTATCAGTTGCTAATAAACTGGTCATCAAACACTTTCATGTTTTGCTTATTTTCATAATCGCTTTCCAATGGAATCTGTCACACCCTCTGCCACCTCATGGCATGGATCTTATCTTGGCACTGTTTGTCGTCCCCCCCACCCCTCTACCGTTCCTTTCAACATCTGGACAAAACAATGAGTGTCTCGTCGTTGTCGTCGTCGTCGTCGTCGTCATCATTATCATCATCATCATCATCATCATCATCATCATCAGCAGCATCATCATCATCATCTTCATCATCATAATCATCATCATCATCATCATCATCATCATCACCACCATCATCATCATCATCGGCACCGGCACCGGCACTGGTACCAGCACCAGCACCAACCACGACCACGACCACGAGCATAACCACGACCTCCAACCGCAACGATAACAACAACAACAACAACAACAACAACAACAACAACAACACCACCACCACCACCACCACCACCACTGCCACCACAACAACAACAGCAACAACAACAACAAGAACAACAACAAACAACAACACCAAAAATAAAAACCACAGCAACAAAATCACCGTCTCATCATCGGCACAACCATCATCATCGGCACCATCGGAATCGTCGTCGTATATGAGGATCAATTGGCAATCGCATACTCATCTGCAGCTTAGCACGTCCAAGTCCTCCATCAGCCACAGACTACTTCTGTTGGTCTGACTACCCCAGTCACCTCGCGCATGACATGCATGAACTAACATGTGTTGTATATTGCTATGCTCTCACAGGACGACATTCTGTTTCATATGCATGTTTCCATTGGTCGCTTCGCCGCTATTGATTCGCTTCATTTAACTCAATTATTTCTAGGAATTCCAAGCAGAGCACTACAGGATGTTAATTTACTCATCGTGGTATCGCGATCCATAATCAGGAAGATCGTTTTCTTCAGAGTTTTAAACCATGCCATTTTACTTAGTAAGTTGCGTTTACTAGACAAAACGATTCGGTTAAAAATGTTAGAATACTTTTTAAAGAAACATACTGTTTCCAAATAATCGCCATAAGAACAGTACATTGTACAGTGACCCGCTTAGCAGAGACGTGATTAATATCGACCACACACCATCATTCTGAGAAGATATCACAGTGTATATATGCATGTTGCATTTCCTACGATGATTACCATATTCCAATACTGGGAATGAGCTTGCAGATGCAATGGTGGTCCTTTCAAACAATAGACATGTATAATATATTGTACTTCTACCTATATTACGAAATTTGCCATCTACTATAGTATGACCAGCTGAACTATTTACCACCGGATAAAATATTCTTGTGAATCAAAAAATAATCGTATAGTTTGCTGTTCATTCAAGATTTCGAAAAAATGAGCATTCAGTTGAACATCAATCTGAAATCAGACAATAGTAATATGTGTTGCATATATTTAGATAGTATTCAATTAACTTTATGTGATCTAATCTTATGTAAATGTTTACATATACATCTACGAACCATCACGATAGCACGGGCTTGTGACTTTGCACATCTAGGGAAGCATGACCAACTAAAGGTTTGCCAAAAACAAAATATGGTTAGAAACCGGAAATGTATTTATTGTCAAGGTTGTAGATTGTTTACATTAACATAATGGTTAGTTGGTAGAATCAACCACAATTTTCAAATTTCTCACCAATCCGAGGACCATCACTCTGACCACATCATTAATGTATGAGGAATGGGGTCGTTAGCGTTGACCATACAGCATTCATCAGAAACTCTAACGCCAAAGCGTATTCTTTGGAACTAGTGACGTTTGATTAATACGGACCAGTGTTTAATATTAATAACATTATGATTACCAGCACCACGGAGTTGGCTGATGACAATCATACTACCACAACACTGCCTGTCTATCCGACCAAGTCGACGATCACCATCACAGCCACCACTACAGCAGCACTTACTATATTCCCAAGACACAAATAGAACTATAATATCACGCCAAGTAAAATATTTAAATTTCTGCACATATTCTGTTTCAATCCATGTATACATAGCATAGCTCGTGCGCGCACATGTATGCATATGCTTATAGAGGCCATTCAGTACTCAACACCATCATCAGTTTTACCTATTTCCTGCCGTGTTTGCAGATTCACATACTGTTTCCCGGGCAGATAGCTATAGACGGTAATCAGTGTGACATTAATAAGCTCCATGTGTGCGTTCGGGTGTAAATGTGGCAGTTGTGTTGCAATCCACAATACAATGATGCACACGTATTACTTTTGACACATCGAGATGGGGAAAGTTCTGGATGTCGACTCTATTTCATAGATGAATACGCAATGAGGGCAGCCAGCTTGCAATGTTATCTTATTCCAAAGAGATCGGCATTGATCTGCATTGTCGGATCGTGTAAAGCTGCTGTATTTGATTTGCGTGCTCTAATCGGTGTGCATAGTATCGTGGAGAGTCCATACCATTTTAAGGCCATTGCCGCGTCAGCGCGTCTGAGTTGTGCCTCATATAGACGTTCAGTTCCGTCCACGAGGAATGGAGCATCACGTGGAGCGGTTGGTTGTTTCTCGGTTTATCCCGCTCGTTGGAGGTAGGAAGCCGGTCTTTTGCATCGGCGGAACGATCAGGTTCCAGTGGGGTTGTACAAGCATGCCTGCGTGCATCATAGTTCACGACCACCGTCTCATCAGTGCTATTCGTAAGCCCTGTGTGCCGTAAATACATGATGTCACTTGTTTAAGTTGTAGGAGTTGTGACATAGATTTGCGCATTTCTGATATGCTGCCGCAGGTTGATTTATGTTGGTTTATTGAGAATTATATAAATCCTAGCCGATAAATAACTCGCCTATGCTTACTTATCTTAAAAGAAGAATATAGATAGCACGTTACCAATGACTTTTACACTTAATATAAGCTAGTACATGGCTTGGCAGAAGAAACACCTGATTGACCGTTAGAAACTTGCTTTTAGAAAGTGTGGAGGGCCCACTCAAACTTCCTAAGTCATCGCAACTTTGGTCCGATAGGCATGTCTCGTGCCACGAGCCGATGTATCAGAATCACGCCGCATAGACTTGCTTCCTCGGAGATAACGGTTAAACCTGAAGCTAGGTTTAAATACAAGTTGCCGAAGTTTCACTGCGAGGCCGGTAATTAATTAGCTATTTCTCAGTGAATTCCTACTTTGGCAGAAAGTTATTATCCTAGAGGTATCGCGATATTCAGAGGGAAGTGCGATGCGTCTTCGTTGCGATTGGGTCCACCAAGAAACCTAAGCGATTTCAGCGAGGGGGCAACCAAACCGAAGGAGGGACTTAGTAAGTATAAGGCAATATAATTGGCAGAAGATTGGCCGGGGATAGTCACAACCGGAGACGATTCTGCCGTGTTTGGCAAAAACCTAGTAAGTCCATCAATATAAGTTTTGAGAAAATCGACTTTTTTCTGATAGAGCTTAGAATAAAGAAACTATCATGGCAGAGTTATTTCTAGAATGGGATGCTGCCATTCTTAGGGTGGTGTAGCTCATGTTAAATTGTGTTTTAATAGTCACATGTAAAGTCTATTTAATTGAAGCTAAGAGGTTTTTCCTAATTGTTCTGTGCAAAGATGTACACATACAAATTAAGAAAACTCTAGCAAGTATGAATAGTTGTCACACACTTTGCACATAATAGGTTTTTCCAAATTTAACTGTGCAAAGGTGCACACACAAATACCTAGCAAGTAGCCTGCGAATAGGTGTCACACAATTTTCACATGCGTAGTTTTAATATAGGCTGTGCAATATAGAATCATCACAGCGGTTTGAGCCATGATCGGGCATTCATGTGTACATATGTACGAATATGTTTAGTGGCTTATTTAAGGAGGGTTGATTTGTAAAGTAGCAGAATAGGTTGTTTGGCGGGGTTTTTAGGTTTTTTTATTTGCTGCTTGTGAAGGAAACATTCCGGGTGGGAATAGACATCAGTAAACGTGAAACTTCCCTGCCTGAATCCGTACTAACATGCTTACTTCACGTATCAATGATTTACCTGCGCGATACAATGTTTTCCCCAGTCCGGCCCACTGGAGCCTAAAGTAAACATTATCATGTATTAATAAACCCGACGGTGCCCAGCAGCGATGGTGTAAGAATGGTGGTTGCAACGCTATTTTATTAATGTTAAAATTCTGTAAATAATATATGATGAACGACCTTAGAGTAAAATCGAGAATTTTAATCAATACCAAATCTGAAATAAGAAGATGCTGCGCTCGACATTATATTCTGATGCAAATTTGCCAGTACTGCCATTAGGGTGATCCATCTCTAGATATCCCCCTCCTATTTCAAGATAACTATGGTCTGCGCATAAAAGGAACGGTTTTTATACTTTCAACCCCGATTTCTCATAATCATCCCATTTGCAATGAAATTATATATGTAATCTGTTGACTTTTTTAAAACTAGTTGGACTGGTGGCTGTTGCTGCCTATGGAATGTTTATTAAATAGTAACACCACAAAGATACACACGTCGTACACTTGACGGAATATTCAATATTCATGGCCTAGCTATATACGTAATGCATTATGCATGTTGGTTGTAATGTCAGCCTACATGTCACGTAATTGATTACGATGTCATATAGTTAGAACGAATCTCTACTGTGTGACATGGTACAGACAAAAAGACAAATGGTAAGAAATGACCATGTTTCATGAGCAAATAAGAACTAATCGTCAAAGGCACAAATAGAACCTTCAAACTGATTGACATCCCGTTTCAAATACATCGCAATCCTTTAGTAGGATCCACTTTGGATCTTGCGGATGTTCATTGCAAATGCGATCTGTGTAAGTGTGTGAAATGTAAAATCTGATATGAAATAGCACCTTTATTTAGATCATCTATCATTACCATGGGAATTCTTATAATATGCCTCAGCGACAGTTCTCTTTAAGGTATGTGCATATGTGCATAGTTAATAAATCCTGCTTATTGCTCAGTCTTTCTGCGAGTGTCCTTGCTTTTCTAAACATCTCCCCTTTATATTCACCGTATCGTTCCATTAGTGTGCTAACCTCAGACATAATAATATGCAGATTTCTTCTCTAGGAATGTAATGCTCATCTCTTCAATCATCAGCTCGGGTTTTAAGCACGGACTTCACTGATGACATGCTGTCTGTCGAAATATATATATCAATTTCTAAGCCAGCTCAGACTTCCGTATTATACTGCTTCCCTCTCGCAATCCCTCATTGCATGGTAATAAATCACTTCTGCCATCCTATGTTATATTTTATATAGTATGGCATGCTGTGCAGTTACGTCCTCGCATTGTTATACAAGTATTAATGGTGACCGGTGCAAGGACGATAGTGACAACAATTGATGAAAATGATGATGCCAATAACTTCAAGGATGCCGATGATGGTGATAACAATGACAGCGATACTGATGAGTATAATATATTGCCGACTATGATGAATGTCATGGGAATGAGGATATCTATGATGATGATACAACCGAAGAGGATGACAGCTCCATCGAGAAGGATTATGTTCAAACGCGGTATAGCTTATATCTGAGAGATCTGAAACATAGCTTCTAGTTAAATCGCAGAAAACGTGATCCCAAATTATAGACAATAGAAAGTTGTTCGAAAACATCTTCAACTATAATCTAGATATACGTAGGATGCGGGAGGCTCGTAATACACCAATGGCTGTTTAAATTGGCTTGCCACTGGAAGGTGTGAAATATTATGACACCGTCACACCGAAATGAGACCACCGGAAACGTTGACAATTTCACTCTTACCTGTTTCTTCTGTAACGAGCGAAGACTGGACACTGATGTTTGGAAAAGAAAAATATTAATAATAGTTATGCAATATGTCGTTGTTCTTCAACATATAACCATTTTTACAGTCACTTCTCAATCAATCTATTATAAGATAACAAATGTTCATCAATTTGAAAATGAATGCACTTTAAAGAGAGAGATAAAGGAATGTGAGATATAGATGCAATTGTATGGCTTATTGCGAATATATTTCGCATCAGCGAAAAGATGGGCATTTTCATTGCAGCATAACCGTGCGTCTGTACACGAGGCTGTCGCTGTGCAGGGATTCCATGGGAGCAGAAAATGGTTGCATTGGTGGTCATGACTGAACATTGGGATATTCATGAAATATATCGCGGGATTTTGACATCACACGATCAAATATCATGAACGTATTATCCAAGGTTATATGTAATACAATGAGCTATGTTTAGTAAGATTGTGAATGACAGACTCCACTCTGGGAGTATGAGTAAAGAAACTGCAATCTATCAAGCACGAAATTAGATTCTGGATAACTATCGTGAATATTATCCATTTCTAGATGCCTTCCACCACAAACACATTTGTAGCATCACGTGTCATCATCTGAAGGGTAGCATCATCTCCCATGATCTGCACCTCAATGTGGATGCCAGTGCAAAAACCTGCAAAACGTGTGATACACTGGTCCAAAATACTCAGGGGTGGGGACACTGAATCTCAAGAAGAAACAAAGGAACCTTAATAAAGGAGTTCGACCGAGGAAGATTGCAGTTGCATGCTGTTTTCACTAAAACAGCCACCATGCTGTTTTCACTAGAGCGGCCACATAATAATTACAATCTTACCATTCTGATAACGTTGAAAATAATCAAATTATTCTATAATTGATTTTCACCAATTTCTTGATAGAATCTTAGCACCCACAATACCCACCCAATGCATTCCATGGACCATTAACAACCATTGACCTTAATATGCCGAATGCTAAACGTCAAACAGCAAAAACATTTACAAGTTGATAATTATTTTGTTGAATTCTGTGACACTAATTTGACGGAGCGCGTTGCTGCCTTTTGCAGCAAATGATTCCTGTCAACTTAGTTCCAAAATGGCCAAGAGCTTAGGCTCTGCTTATTTTGTAATTGACAGTCTTGAAAGTCAGGTTTGAAATTAATCATGCATGTGTAGTAATAGTTCGGGAATGGCTCCTGGCTGGTGAAGAGAGTGAGCAATTTGTTTGCGATTATTTTCCAGAGACAAGTTCAAATTAACGAATCAATGATGCAAACGTGCTGAACAAACACTCACAGAATTCAAATCTGCGGCAATGATTCCCCACTTTATATTCCTATCATGAGACAGTCAATTACTGCAAACGATACTTTGATAGAATGTAAGTCACATTTCAGTTTGATAAGTAACCATCGTTTGAGTCAATAATGTATAGGCATTCATCATCGACAAGCCACATTTATAGACAACGAGATAAAGAGAGGGGCTAGAGAGGTAGGGATGGAACGAGATAGATCGCCGGGAAACATTGAATGAGATGTATAAATGACTATAGCTGAATAAGATGGATTGGTGCATTGTGAAACTAATACGAAAGGGAATGCTGGAGAGGTAAAGAGACTGGGCATTGTCGGATGAGATTGGTATCTGCTCTAGTGGCAACTTACGAATAAACTGAGAATCGCTCTCTTCGGCTATTTAAAGCACAAATGTCTAGTGCGCACGTGCACACTTATTATTCACATCTCAATTAGTGTGCTAATGATGTGGCCACCCTCGCTTAAACGATCATTTTGATGATAATAATAACACAGAAGATAGACGCTATCGGAGACGGACACATTCTTTAATTTGAAATTGGACAATCAATTATGGATATATTCGCTGCAAGATCACGCTGATGAAATGGCCATAGCGTCGTCACTTGCTCTTATCCTAAGTTTGTAATTAAAGAAACGCTGGCAGAGAGGTGCCGATGCTCTTGGTTCATCTCAAAATGCTACCACACTATCAGATTTGAAGACTCGCAGCAATCTCGACACGTTACCTTAGCTCGTAGGATCATCAGCGTGTGACTGGCTTAGTCTTGAGGGTAGTGGTTGAGAATTATAGTTATCTCACGATATATAGATATATAACTATTCTCAAAATAAAATAGTTACAATATAGATCACCTACACGAATACTTACATAGATATAGCATGAGGAGTAAATTAACATTCGTGGAAATGTTGTGTCGCAATTTAAGGCCCGAAATTCTGAGGATGACTGGTGTACTGCTTTGTTCAACATCAATAGATTGATTCAAGATTATTCGCCTTGTGTTTTGAAATTTATCATAAAATATCCAGTTTATATATATATATATATATATATATATATATATATATATATATATATATATATATATATATATATATATATATATATATATATATATATATATATATATATATATATATATATATATATATATATATATATATATATATATATATATATATATATATATATATATATATTGTTAAATAACTCCAATAGGTGTTGAAGCGCCTCCATCTATGCACCTAAACCCCGGAAGCATATCTTCATTGGCTTTGCTCTACACAGTTCTATGTATTGGCATGCGTTCTAAGAGGTTGTTAGAAATTAAATGACAATGTTGGTATCCGATCTGTTCCTCATTATAAATTTCTATAGATTATTATTTAGTATTATTATTAGATTCCAAACTAGCTATACCATATGTAAGATAATGAGTGAGATAAATGCTCGATAGAGTAAAGAAAACCTCTGCTAATATATTGTCTTGAGTATCTATCTAACTGTCAGCGTGCTGTGAATAATCGCAGACTAGGCGCAGATACACCACTCTTTCCTCTGCTCCAATCACACGAAGCCCTATGTTTAGATCCGGATTGAGAAAACAGCTAACAGAGCTAGCACCCAGGGCCCCCTAAAATATGGGGCCATCAAATTAAAAACTATTCTCGCAGTTACGCATTTGAACCTGCAATCCCGGTACCCAACAATTAGAATTATGGTATATCTATGCTGTTCAATATTTTGAAACCAATTTGACTGGAGGCTGGCAAAATATTCAACATATGCATTTATTACAGTTGTTAGCAGCAGCAGGGGCAATAACAACAGCATCAGTAGCAGCCATTCCCATATTGTCTCACCCGATTAGGAGCCCCGCAACTGGTTAGCCCTGGACTCCAAATAGGCGTAATCCGGCTCTGATCATGGTTTCATTAAAATATAGTTATTACTATCTGCGACTGAGAGCTACATAATCAGTTTCTAAATTGATGATGGTCAAGTGGTAATGAATGGCCCACATTCATCGTCTCAGCAAGTGCATGTCAGTCATAATAACTTATTCAGCGCCATATTAGAACCAAACCGGTATATTGTCGGCAACATAATCGGAAGATTAACTGGCTTACCTTTCTGATGTGTAAGCTCAGGGAATATGACAATGTACTAACTAATGCGTGGCAGTTATTATATGGAAATATCAGTAGGATATAAATAATAGTCTGCCCTTGATACCAATCTATAACTAAATCAGGCTGTACATTAGCGGCTTGGATACACGCGAAACGGCAGAGGCACTTAGAGGAGTCCTGAAAACTATTTTGAGATATATTGTGCAAAAGATACCACCATCAAGACGTTGGCCACACATTGACGTATCTTAGGATATTGGAATTGATCAATGAAAACGATGCTAGTGAGAATGATTCTTTATGATTTGCTTGGAAAACGATGCTAGAGAGAATGATTATTTATGATTTAAAGGTAAATGAGTGTTTATTCACAGAGAGCATCCCCAGTGGTGTGCATGCGATATTATGATGGGGCGGTTTTCTACATTAGGACAAGGCGTACGCTACACCCTCATCGTGAAAACCGTTTCAGGAATATAAGTAGCATTCAAAATAACAACTGTGATAACTATATTTGTTATATAACCATCTTTATCAGAAATGACAAAAACATGTCTCTGTCGAGGATACAGACCGAACAACTAATATGTCAAGCTAACAAGCACAAAGAGTGACATACACTAGGTGCGAGGCATGCAAAACACCAGATTATGATGATGATGATGATGATGGTGGTGGCTGTGTTGTTATTGTTGTTGTTGTTGTTGTTGTTGTTGTTGCTGTGTGTTGTTGATGGTGGTGGTTGTGGAGGTGGTGGTGGTGGATGTGTTGTTGGTGGAGTTATTTTTGTTGGTGGGGGTTGGTGGTGGTGGTGGTGGTGGTGGTGGTGGTGGTGGTGGTGGTGGTGGTGGTGGGGTGGTGGTGGTGGTGGTGGTGGTGGTGGCGGTGGCAACGACGACGGCGACGACGACGACGACGATGATGTGACGTCGGTAAAGCCGAGCGGTATGACGTATGATGCCACTAATTAGTTACATCTGCCATACGTTAGATTAATAGATGATTGGTTTCGTTAACAACATTCTACCCTAACATCACCGTATTCCAGTATTCTCGCCCTGCTCTGTGAATAAAATGGTGCACAGGTCAATCGGCAAACACACATACAAGGCTGACGAATAGAATAAATAAATCCAGCCAATCTATCATACCGTGACCTTACATACATGTAAATGGATATAACAATGTTGATTGTATCTTTCATGCCTATGAGAATCGAAGTGTTACCTGTAAGCACGTTCGTGTGATGTTGTAATTGTATTAATAACATATTGATGGAGGCACATTTCAGCAATATCAAACACAGCATTGTGTTTTGTCTACGCAGCATTACCAGACACTGCGCATGGGCGCAAGACTGCATCCATGTATGTGATATAACATGACGACGGGGAGGAAGATGGATATTTAAACTATCTGCTCATTAATTATCTTTAAATATTGATTGTAGACGACAATCCCACACAACTGTCCGCCTGTGGTGGCAGATGTGATGACAAGACAAGATTAGGTTTCCTCAGTGATTAATCGCAACGCTCTGGAAATAAGTCCTTTTACGTATTCCCTAATGGCTGAAACATTAATTAATGACTGCATAATTTGGGAGAGTTATCTCCGTTTCCAATCGCAATTTCTGAAATTATTCCAGTCAAAGTGTAATCAGAGCCACATTCTAGAACGTATCTATGGAGTAATTGTTACCTACTCTAGGCAAGCAGACATTTCTAAATTGCCTAACCGTCAATCAATCAATTAGTTAGTCAGAGCGTGGAATTAATGAAAACAAATAGACCCGTCTATTCCAGACAAAGTCTGACAATGACGGGGTACTCGATTTTTTCAAACAAGCAATTAGTCCTAGGCAGTAAGAAAAACTGTGCTATTGGCCTTGCGAGGCTAGGGTAGGTGGATAGCGGGGTGGAGTCGGCATTAGCAGGGACTAACAACAGAGTGATTAAATGTACGAAGGAATGTGGAAAGGATTTGGGGGGGGGGGGGGGGGCGGGGGAGGGGGTGCTGGGGAGGGAGGGGAAAAGAGAAAAGAGAGAACACTACAGAACTGCCATGCAATTTTCCTTTTTATATACCTAAATTGTATGTAGTTCATCCTCCCACTTCTCTTGATGATGATATGATGATGATGATGATGTTGATGATGATGATGATGATGATCATCATCATCATCATGATGATGATGGCGGGACTGGTGGTGCTGATGGCGGTAGCGCTCTCTGTGTGGGCGTTGTTGGTGGCGGCGGCGGCGGCAGCGGTGGGGGGGGGGGGGAGTGGGGTTGTGGTACCAGTGGGGTGGTGGTGATGGCCGCGTAGGTGTTGTTGTTGTTGTTGTTGGTGGTGGTGGTGGTGGTGGTGGTGGTGGTGGTGGTGGTGGTGGTGGTGGTGGTGGTGGTTATGGTGGTGGTGGCTATGGGCATTGCTTTGTTAGTGTCTGTATCCATTGCTTCAGAAGAATGTGATGTTAGGCTAAGGAATGAGTGGCATCAGATAGAGGATTGGCAAGGGTGGTGCTATACAGTTTGAACGGTTGTTTTCCAAATAATGAGAATTTTAATTGAATTATATTCCCTGTTTGTTTTCCAAGGGAATAATTTCTTTGTAGATGTTCCATCATCCATGTATCTTTCCCTACATGTATTTGGGCGGGTAGGTGGGTATCCGTGCGTGTATGTATGTGTGCGTGCGTGCGTGTGCGTGGCTGCGTGTGTGCGTGCGTGCATGCGTACGTGCGCGCGTATGTGTGTGAGTGTGACTGTTGGTGGTGGGAGGAATAGGGGAGCGGTGGGTGGGTTGGTGGTGGGTGGGTGTAGGATGGTGGAGTTAGGGTGGGGGGGGGGCATTAGCCAGACGTTTCCTTCAGTGTATGTCATATCTCTTATAGTTATCTTGGAAGTGTGTGGAGGTAAGAGAGTTTCAGTTTGTCAGTACATTCTGCTGCACATTTGTACATTCAATTGCGACACAAGACACACCAAATGGAATTGAAATAGCACACTTGATGAGAAAATAAGAGCTATTGGTCAGAATTTGATGCTCATATCCATCTTCGTTTTTTGTGTTCTAAGCAGCAGCCTTTCACTGATGTCAATTGCAAAGCCTGATCAGATCTTCGCATTATACACCCGGTCCCTAGCAATGCCTCAGTGTGCGATAATAAATTACTTCTGGCACCGAATTTTATATTTCATATAGTAAATCATGTTATTCAGCTCCCGCCACCTTTTGGCATTTGACTTACTCGCTGCAGGAACATGAACAATGGTGACAACAATGTGAACCTCGAGGAAAACGGTAGTGTCGATGACGGTGAATATGTTGACAATAATTGTGATGAGAATGGCGATGATAACAATGATTATATGTATTGCCTGACTGTGTTGAAAATATTAGCATTGCTGATGCTGATATTGTGACAAAATGATCAGATAAAGACATATTGAAATTCCATTATTTTAGTCGATTTGTTCATATCTGAGAGATGATAATCATAACTTCGAAATCACAGACAAATGTATCACAATTTCTTTACAATACACATGCATGTTCCGAAAACATTGCCTACTATTTTCTAGACATACATGATTACGAGACGGATCTTATGCCACTACTGAGTGTGCGTTAAAGAGAATGGTCAAATAATCTGAATGCATTTGACCAAGTCTATTGTACACTCCACGAGCTATGGCTAGAATTACTGTCTGTCCAAGCTAATAGTTTGAGTAACGTATCTGCAAGCTAAGTATCATTAAATTAGTTGCCGTACAACTATAGCAACTTGGCAGCTAAACAGTTCTAGATAAGCGTACAATCGCCCATTAGCACTTCCTTTACAGCATTCGCTTCATTGATACATAATGCAGTGTAAGTGTGATAGGAGATTACCTGGAGAGCATGTTGGTCACCAAAAGTGGTCTCTGATCGGTCCTGAACCCCACAAGATTCCTGTTGCACATTGGGCAACGGTGCACTCTGTACGCTGCTGCAACGCCTATGAAACCTTGTAGATGGATCACTGCACTAACATGCTAAATTTGTTACATACTAAAGGGCGCCTGGCTATGAACACTGATAAGCAGGAAGGACCTGGGTGAGTCAAGGATTCAAGCTGTTTACAAGAAACAATGGTCAATTTACCTTTCCAGAGTACCCACCCATCATATGACGTCATAATGAACTGCGTGGTATGTACAATGACATTATAATGAGTGAAGTCATGAATGGCGTTGATAAGTACGTCACGAACGCATATTTGAAGACGGTCTATGCGTTGTTGTACACATTGTTTGCTTTTACTATTTAATAAATATTCTATTGAGTATTCTGAAACTAATTTGCCTCGGCGAGGTGTGGGTGGAGTTTAACTAGTGATGGGCGGGGCATAGCTAAACATGGAAAGGTCCATTAAGAGGGGAGAAGTTGTACGACTAAAACTTCAGACTAATATTTATAAGGAATGAGTCGGATTAAGACATCGTGAGATTGAGAGGGAAGTGTAGGGAAGTAAGAGATTGCATCTAGAGTGACAGTGAGGGTTAATTCGAGATGGAAAGAAAGTGGCTAAATGTGGTAGACGCATTATTTGCTTTTTAATTAGCTAGTCACATACTGGTCATATTGACCACCACATTATGATGGTAGGGTGGCCATAGTCTTTGATTCATTTCAATCACAACATTGAAATGACACTCAATTTAAAAAAGTGTATAGCTAGAAGCCTATTTCACATATTTTTTGTACTCTGCAATTTTCTTGGAATAGGTCTATAATTTTGGGCAAGCTCATTGGGCGTCTTAAGCCTAACGAGTTCCTTACCAAAAGCTGTCCAACAAACCTATATGAAACACTAGAAACATAAACAATGTTGATTGGCTCATAACCACTACGTTGATGTAAGTTATGTATACTACTAAAAGCTTTTCGACATTGAAATTGAGCTCAAATCAGACAAGGCATGAACTATCATTTTGAAATTGGCATATGCTTTTGCATCAAACCAACACACGAGGTTGCACATGAGTGGTGCATAATCTGAGAGTAGATGGGTGCAGACCGCAGAGTGGCCCAGATGTCTGCGTTGGAATCAGCACTTTTTCTAGTATATGTCAATGATATCACAGCCAACATAATAAATAAAATCAAAATGTCTGCTGATGTCACGATAGTATGAAAGTTCCTCAAATTATTCATCTATACTCGTATTACACAACTATGTAGATGCTCCAGGATGATTGATGAAACAGTTCCTACTACATGCCAATAGCAGAAAGCGCAACACCATATGAGTAGGGTAAAGCGAAACACATCACCAGCACATCATGCCAACTGGAACCTCGTAGCAACAACTCCGAAAAGAGGCCAGTGTACTAATAAGCAACACTGTTAAGAGCTACGACCAGAGGGGAAATCATGCGAAAAAGGTAGTGTGTTCCATAAGTTCAATTAATACGGCATTCAGAAGCCTAGTTAACGAAACATTCCTAGTTTTATGCAAAAGGTAGGTATGCCTGCACTTAGAATACAATGTATGCCCTAGACACCATTACCAGTTTAAAAACACATATAACTAGCTGCCGAGACGATATGCGCAACTGGTAACCTGAAAAAGTGATAAAACATACACTGAACAACTTGAACTACTCAACACTGCTATGTATCACAGGTGTAGGTGAGAACTAATTGTAACTTACAAATTCGCAACACAGAACACACAGACCTCAACCTGTTCTTCGCGTGTACCAATTTATCAGAACAGTTCACCCAATCATTTCAAACTCAGTGAATGCCTTTACAAAACAGCTAGATAGCTAGACTAGTGAAAACATTTTGTTTTAAATTAATTTCAATCAACAAATAATAGGCAACCTCAATGCATTTACATAATCTAAGGTTATCTAATATACTCTAACGTGTTTTATTATAGACTCCTTAAAAAATAAATAACAATGATGTGATCTGAACTGTCGCTCATGTATATAATGTTATAATGTTATGATCAAAATACGTCACTTATTTGCTGACCAACTTCACAAGACGGCTTTGGCCCGATGGTAACTAAATGAATTTACAATTTAATAAACAGTCTGGTGAAAGTGTTTAAATTATTTTCAATGGCAATTGCGTAGACAAGTCAAATTAGTTTTTAAAATATTCAACAGCGGCCTGTATTAACATTATGGGGTTCATGATTCAAATTGTTTAATTTGTTTCAAAGGTACGCACACGGTATGCAGAGCTTAGCTAGAAATAGGCAGAGCATATCGATGAATGGATCCCATATTAAGAATATATCATCATTTATTCGTACAAGTGAAAATAATCAATCACTGGCATTGAACACTCTTGAAGAACGATTATAATATAGTTGAACAATATTTCTTGGACTTGGATTACACCCAATTTAACATCGACTGTAGTAAAGGATTAACACACATGCATGCCACCGGTGCTAGTTAGAAATTTGGATGTGAAAGCTCAAACCCGGATACCATTTACCAGCTGATACGTATCCTGCTGAATACTTTGAAACTGATTTGACCGGCAGTTACTGATGCCCATGGCAGCAACATGCTCCTGTCAAATTAGTTGAGTTCCAAATCGGCAGCAGCTTACATCACTTACTGGTTACTTTGAAATTGAGATACTGGGCATGCAGTGTTCAAATGGTTAATGGTTTTGAAATAAGTCCCCTGGCTGATGAAGGGAAGGCAATGTGTTGGTGATAATTTTCCCTGGACAAGTTCAGATTGACAAATCCTAGATTTAAAATTGCTGGACAAACACACACAGCAGTAAGTTCGATAAGCATCGGTCGTGTGTGTCATTAAATCGTTGAGAGTCAACATCGATTGGTCAAATTGAGAGAGAGGGCATGAGGGAGAGAGAAAGAGAGATGGGGAAGAGAGAGAGAGAGAGAGAGAGAGAGAGAGAGAGAGAGAGAGAGAGAGAGCAAGAGAGATAGAGAGAGAGAGATAGAGTGGGGTATGGGAGAGAGAGAGAGAAATAGAGAGATCGAGAGGGTAAGAGTAAGAAACTGAGAGAGAATGAGCGAGAGAAGGAAAGAAAAAGAGACAGTTGAAAAGCATTGTGTCGCTATGGCTATGCATGCAGAAAAATATGGACCAATCTATTTTGACATTGAGAGTAAAACAGAGAAATAATGGAAGCTATACCGAGTGAAAGAAATAGAAAAATACGGCAGAATAAGACAAGAAATGATATAAATAGTGAGATTTGTCCAGAGAGTGAGAGAATTAATGAAAGTGAGGGGGGGGTGGG
Source organism: Chaetoderma sp. LZ-2023a (assembly GCA_034401795.1). NCBI lineage: Eukaryota > Metazoa > Mollusca > Caudofoveata > Chaetodermatida > Chaetodermatidae > Chaetoderma > Chaetoderma sp. LZ-2023a. Next base: position 113,475,297 of record CM067359.1, read on the forward strand.
GGCAAGAAACTGAGAGAGAATGAGCGAGAGAAGGAAAGAGAAAGAGACAGTTGAAAAGCATTGCATAGCTATGGCTATGCATGCAAAAAAAAGATGGACCAACCTATTTTGACATTGAGAGTAAAACAGAGAAATAATGGAAAGTATACTGAGTGAAAAACGAATATAGCAAAATAAGACAGAGAATGATATAAATAAGGAGATTTATCCAGAGAGAGGGAGAGTATGAAACTGAGAGAGAATGAGCGAGAGAAGGAAAGAGAAAGAGAGCTTTCTCATTCTTCAGTTGATATTAGTATCTGCTTTAGTGACAACATGGCAATACACCATGAAGTAGGGCCTTCAGTTACATAACTCATGAATGCATGAATGCCCATATGCCAACTGAGTGTCTCCATGCATACTAACATAACGCGAAAGCAATTATCATGCTAATGGTGATTCTGATGATAATATTGAGGCAGAAGAGGATATATCCTAAAGGAGGCAGTCACTTCCATTGCTTATTCATTGGATAACTATATGATAGTTTTATTCTCTATAGGAGTGCGTTGATTGTAAAGTCATGGCATTGCCATTTACAGCTATTCTAAGTTTGCAATTGCAGTAACAGTAGCAGGGGCGTGGCGATGTGGCTGAATCATCACGAATCACCACTGTATTTTCAGATTTAAAGCCCCACACTCGCAACATACATGGGACTGGGGCTGTCTCGCTGTCATGCTGCAGCATTTTATCAATCTAAAGAGAGGTATTGATAAATAAACTGAAACGATATAGAATCACTTCTTTCGAGGGAATCCAGAAAGACTATCTTACGTGTCCTTGCTCTGTGCTATTAGTTGTGCTAGTATGCGTTCTAAGAAGTGGTTAGATATCAAACAAGACTGACGGTATTCGATCTACCAGTCCACTCACGTATCCGACATCTTAACCGCACTATCTCACAGCTGTCATTAACAGATAATGACGGTTGGACACGAGCGGAGCAAATGGTCAACAGTAACTGTCTATAGTGTAAGTAGTTGATGATTTTTTCAATTTATTAACCATTATCTTCAGTATTTAGTAGGTAATTTGGTGACGAGCTTGCCTATCTAGTTGCATTAAACTCGGGGAATTCCTGCTTCAAAGCATTACACCCTCATGTGCCTAACTTAATACAGCACTAGTTTAACGAAATAAACTATTAGACTGTAATCCTCATCTTAACTTCACTACTAATCATTCATATGGCATTCATGGCATTACTTTAGTTAATGATGTTAGGCTGTCTTTCATATCAATTTTACATCAATGATGCTTAGTTGTCTTTCACAAGTACGACATTGACGTAAGTACATGGCGATCTACGTTGTCTAGCACCATTCGGACGGTGATGTATTCTATAAAACAAACACGCAATGGTGGAAAGCAAGATATACACTCACTCAGTACAAAACACAAAGTGTAAATCGAATCAAATTGACACTTCAAGAAGGAGAACATAAACTAACACCAAGTCTGTACATTTAACCACTATCTGCCTCACAGCATACATGGCGCTGCATTACATTTACCATAGTTGGGCATATGATTATAAAGCATGTGATAGAGCCATATGGGACTTCCAAATTGGATTATGGTATTGGACTTCAACACACAATATACATCTTGATGCAGGCACCAAGTTAACAACATGTTAGAAGTATGTTGTATGATCGTCATTGATTACCAGGCAGAACGAGATTTAGCCATCACATTAGAATTAATTAACAGATATGTTGGCTTTCAAATTCTCGCTCCTAATTACATCTCTGGCATTCAAAAGTAACCACACAGAGATAAGGAGAGTCCTGTGATCAGAATAAACCTTAGCGATGTTTGTGCGAAATTAAGAATACATTCCTTTGAAGACAGATCCTTGGCAAAGACGGCGGTAACCCGAGCCTCAAGAGCCCAAAGCATTGCATATATTTTTTCTAAAAGAGAATTAGATCAATGATATTCACATTTTAAATCGTATTTATGTTTAAATTTTGCAAGGTTAAAATATGTTTATAAATCGTTTATCTTTGTATTCTCGTTAGCTTGGTCTGAACAGATTTTATTTATTCTAAGTGGGAGTTCGATAATATATACGTCTTATTTCTATATCTTCTACATAATAATGATTACAATTATGGAATATTATAACAAGTAATGAATGCACAAAATAGTATTAACATGAATAATGTAGCGTGCAATGCATGCCAAGGCAGGTTTTGATTTACAGTGCAGAGTTTAAGCTTGTAATTAAGATTTAGAATGCTTATCCATTTTCAAATATGTTTTAGTGATATATTACACATTTAACTCTATGCGCTTAGAGCAATTCCCTAAATTTATCATGTGCACATTTCTATAAATTAGTATTTATTACTAATATTATCTGAGTCATAACTCGCTAGATAGCACGTGCATTAGAGTCAGACTAATATAGTAAATGAACAGACTCATATATAGAGTCGGTTATGAACTAGTACATTCTGTTAATAGATTGTCTTGCTTATTTATCCACCATTCTGCTTTCAGTGAATGATCGCACACTGGAAACAGATACATATCATTTACCCGACTTTGTGATCTACCATGGCGCTATCTAAACATAGTTATTAATATCAGGTTTGACAGAATGAGCGATCAGTTTCTAAAGTGATGATGGTCAAGCGGAAATAAATGCCACAGATGGTGCTTGTCAATTGTATTACCTTAGTAACAAGCCGTCGCATAGTTAAATCAGGATTTTGTTGAGAACAAAATATGGACATTAATGGGCCTTACGTTTCTGCTTGTTTACGATGTAACATGACATGACAGTTATTATATGGAAATACTACTAGGATAAAAACAGGTCAGTGACCTTAACACCAATCTATAAATTAAAAGCAAGCTGTACATTACCGACATGGTCATGAATACAACGCGACTGCAACATTGTACCTAACTAATCTTGATGACTTGATGGAGTTGCTCGAGATATGCTGTGCAAATTTAGCTAAGATAACATTTAGCAGCAAATTATTTCTAATAAAGGCTATTTCTAATTAATCGCAGGCGCCCTTTCATGCCTGTTGGAACTGGGTTGAAACTTTGAAACCTGAATGTACAGAATTTAAATTTCAAGTAACTCGTTGGCCAAGCTGTTGAATATTCCGAAAGAAATTCGGCTGATTGCTGTTGTAGCAATAGGCCTTAATCAAATTAGCCACACAAGATTCAACAGAATGTTCATTAAATTGTAATTTCATCAAAGATATACAATTCATACACTTTCGTGACAGACTTTTATATTTGCGCAATGGAACTACTTTATTTTGCGCGTGGCGTCGGCTGACATGTGCCAACTTTGATTATGGCGTCAGATTCTTGATTGAAAGATCTGATTTTGTGAGATGTATTGAGAAACAAATCTCGACGCAATCTCAGCTGAAATCGCTGAAGGTAATGGAGCAATCCAGTTTTAGCGATGCCCCACACATCTCCACCAAGCTTCGCCCACACTTCGTCCTGTAGTATTGGAATTGATCGATCCCTGAACTCGATGACTATCAATTTCCAGAAAACTATACACGCAAGATGGAGCATATGTATGACAGCAGCAGTGCCCAATCAAATTAGCTTCAAAATAGTCAACAGAGTGTTTATTAACTAGTAAAGACATACACATCCGTACAACAACACTTAGTCCATCATCAATTAAGAGTTCATCCTACACGTCGCGCAGTTGATTAAGACGTCATATTATTGACTGATAAACTGGCATCCTCCATCATGAGCGTTTAATTGGGGATTGTCTTGAGAAACATGCATTGCTATAATGTCACCTGGAAAATATTATTATTATTATTATTATTATTATTATTATTATTATTATTATTATTATTAGTATTATTATTATTGTTAATATTATGCTCTATTCCGGTTGCTTTTTAATGGGCGTATGTGGTAAAGCTTTGTCTAGATGACCCTGCTAGGAACACCCAGAAATGCGACCTTAAAAAGCAACTTCAACATTTATGAAGCTGACAACCTATATGATACATTCAGGGATTACGTCCATAATCAAGGAATGACACTGATCTGGAAAAAGCCTAGAAATTAGTATGTGGTGATCAACTGCCAAATCCAATTTAAACGTTAAGCCCTCTTGTATCAACTTACGTGTTTAATGGTCAATTCCGCCAAAATGGCCTGTAGAATGTTCATTTGCCGGGAAAGAGAATTGTAGCCGCCAGGGGGCGCACGTGGCTCCGCCGCTTGCTGTTGTTGTTGCTGCTGGCCGACCAGCTTCGGGGATGGGGAGCGGTCGCCGCGCATCTCCAGTGTCCACAAAAAACTGACCTCCAGGGCCGGTGGAATGCTCACATTCCAGTGGGCTCGTGCAGCCATTGCTGCGAAAATTGAACACTACCGTATCGTCCCGACTGTTCGTGTCCCCGGTGTGTCTAGCCATCATTTCCAAGGTGGAAAGAACGGTGCTAGCACAATTTATGTACTTGCTTATTGTAACAAACCATTTTTGTATGCTTGTCACTTACGAAAGGTGTACGTAAAAACGAGAGTGGTGAATTGGGTGTATGTCTCGCCGGAGGTACCTAACCGATCTAGTCATATATAGACGGTATCGTGAAACGTACCACTGTGGGGGAAAGCTCCGGTCAGGGCACACCAGTTGGTTTTAATATATAATATATCTGCCTTAGGCTGGCCAAAAATATTGGTTTTGCGAGAGGAAAGTGCATCGCGTGGGCCTCCATCATATGAAAATGACCACAATGCCATGGCGGAGGATGAGAGAAGATAGGAAAGTGCGAAGCCATCCTGCGTAATATGCAGTTGAAAAATGGAGACCCCATACCAAACGGTGTCAAAGATGACTGCATCTTTACCGTTTGCGTGGGAGGAAATATATGATGGGGCAGTACCGTGCTCCACATGGAGGATGGCAGAGTGAGAAAAACTACCGACCATAAAAATGTGGAGGAAGAATGGGGAACCAATACCTCTTTATGCCAAGGATGACTATATACTTGCCATTCGCTTGAGAGGAAATGTACGATGGTACTACACTGTGGCGCCTTGTGAGAAGGCAACCAGTGGGAAGCTAACTATAAAAATGAGAGAAAGGGGTAGATGTAATCTCATCGTTTGCGTGCAAATGCTAGATAGACATCCCACAGTAACGAGTAATGAGGAGGAAAAGTATGTTAGTCTTCACTACACAATGTAGAGAATATAAAATTTTGCGAGAGGAAAATGCCTAGCGTGGGCCTCCGTCAAAAAGAAAAAATGCCTTCAGCGCCGAAGCGGAAGAGGAGAGCAGTAAAAACGGCCGCCCTCGTATCCTACAAAGAGAGAGAAAAATTATCATGTGCACTTATCCTAATATAGTTATTTTACTGTTGTGTGCCTACGGTGTGTACATAAAGATGCGGTGGCTGATTTCCATTGATTTCAGCACCGTTGTCTTATGAAAGTTTAAGATACAGTTTTAGTTGGTACCGTCTAATTTGTGTGTACCTAAAAATGGCCCAGACTAATGTTTAGTTGTACGTCTAAAACACATATGTTTAGGTCGCAAGTGGGGCAGCACCAAATGTCTTTAACGAATACGTCTTCCTGGCGAGGGTGTTCGGTACCATTGCTGATACCCCAAGGAGCATCTCTCCTCAGACAGACAGCGTGCAGCATGTTGTCTGGTGGTGGTGGTAGCTTCTGAGCCGCAAAGCAATCCCTCCACATACCGCATCACAACCACAAATAACAACACATGGACAAATCACATTGACGGAAGCATGTTTAGAAAGCATTTCTTAGCTTACTTACGGTGAGGAGAGAGAAACATATTTCCATCTATGGTGGCTATCCCATAGGGCATGGTCAGCCCTAAGGCTTCACACAGTCACCGTTATGAGTTAGATGGCGATCCGTGTTTCTATCCGTCACGAGGTGTCGAGTACAAACCGTATGAGATCCGTACCCTGGCATTACCGTTTAGCTGTTTAGCCATAGAACGCTGCTAGGACGGAAATGATATTGCCTTGTTTATTTTTTCGCAGTGTTTCCTACTTTGGCATAAAAAGTCTTGCTTAATAGGTATCCGAAGATACACGGGGTATGTATGTGAAATTGATTCTGGCCGGCAAGAAACCTGCTGTAACTTCTTGAGACGGTCCTAACTATTCTGACGGTGGGAACTCGAACAATTATTTCGGCCAGACGGCCAGAGAAGCGTAGTCAAAGGCAGTTACACCTTTCTTCAATTTAGGAGGCCTTAACATGAACGGCCAACTATGCAAATCAGTAGTACCGTTTGTACAACGGTCTTATTGACCGTGAAGATGGGTTTTAAGAACAATTCTCCATTTGAAGAGTAACCGCCCTTGGCCAGCTTAAAAACCTATCCTATCGAGCTATCATAGTTCTAGGTTTAACGGTAGCATGTCATGTTCTCTGGCGAGAGCATGAGCAGCGACCTTAATGTAAAATTGGTGTCGTTGGGAGAAAATACAGTGATGCAGTTGTTGTTGATGTATAGTGTAACCTGGATGTACTGCGGTCCAAATATTTTTTGTTGTTTTTACTTCTAACTAACAATGTGAGCAGGATGCCTGATTACATAATTATATATATACATATATATATACATATATATATATATATATATATATATATATATATATATATATATATATATATATATATATATATATATATATATATATATATATATATATATATATATATATATATATATATATATAGATATATAGATATATAGATATATATATATATATATATATATATATATATATATATATATATATATATATATATATATATATATATATATATTCATTAGGAATATAGAGTCGATTCGACCCACGGTGCCGTCTATTTGCTGACACCGTTTACAATGCATAACATTATGTACAATATTGTCTTAAAGCGGAGGGTGCATCCAACCTTACGGTACAAATTAGGGCGGTACCTCATTTATTATTAATAATAGTATACATAACTAAGATATGCCCCGATGTCTGGTGCACCTATTAGTCATCAGTGCAGCTTAAATGTCACATGTAGTCTTTGCACCGCTTTTTTGCAGTGTGAGTTGAGGCACGGTGTAGCTGCTGCCTGTAGATTAACTGCAAGATGCTGGCCATAATGTTTCATACTCGAAAACAGTGAAGAATAATGCCAAATTCGGTGGCTAACAGGTCCTAATGCATAGCACATACTGAATAGTTCACCGTAAGACCGTTACACTGTTTGTGCTTTAAGAGTGACGGATATCTCCATTGTGTAGAGATGGTAAATACATAGTATGTTGAATTATTTTCTTGGCGCAAGACGATTCATGCCGTGTAGCTCCTACAGTGCGTAAAGCAATGTCCTTGTCTGGACTATGGTCGACAAATAAATTCAATGACGCTGGATACGTCCATTGTTTCTGTTTTTGTGGTGACACAGCAAGACTGACGAGACATGAAAAACACCACCATTCTTACATACTAATTTAGATGGTAGCGACCAAAGGTTTCACACCGCATTGAAGGCACCACTGGAGATGGTGGTCAGAATAAAGAGCCTTCTTCTTAACTTAGGTTGTTACTCATGTTGATCTACCAGGAGTGTACAAAAACTTGGTACGGTGCAGAGCGCCGTTGTCCAGAGAGGTAGCCTGACTGTAATAACATGCGTTGGTGTAGATTTCAGAACGAGAGGTCTACGCAGTAGGCAGACAGTGAGAAGTCTTCTACTCGGACTGAGTCCGCCTCCGTTCTACCAGAGTTTGGCTTTGAGAGCGCCTTTTATACTCGGTGAGAGGCTGCGCCAGCGCTTTCAGCCAATCAGAGCGCGTGTTGCGTGCAAGGCAAGGTAGATAGAGCAATCGTGCCTAGCTCTCTATCTCTCTCTCTCTCTCTCTCTCTCTCTCTCTCTCGCTCTCTCTAGCTCGTGCAGGCACACGCTCCGGTTATGTCTACGCTAAGTTGGAGATACAAAAGAGTCCGTTTTAATTTTGCCATATCTTCGCCAGGTCTGAACCGATTTAATTTCTGTTAAGAGTTTTAAATTTCTTATTCAATTCTGATATTAATACATACCAAAATCTTTGAGGACGGTCCAATATTACGGAATTGCCATACTATGAGTAAGTATATGCATAAGTTGCCAGTCTCCACCGGCTAATGCATCAATGTGTGTTTACTTCTCATGGCCGTGCATGCGCGTAAGGGCCGTGTGTGGCCAGCGCAGGGGTGAGCGTGGACTATCACGGATCACGCCGTCTCGCGTGCACCCAACCCTGATCCGTGCCACAAAATCATATTTTGAAAACTTTTCACTAGAATCACTTACTCGGTAAAAGAGTCAGTTAGTCTAGTGGTAATATGTCAAAAGTACTGTTCCCTTGACTCACAAACGGACACTGACTAAGCAAGAATCTTGACATTTCTTGACCATTTTCCTTTGATGTCCATGCCTGGTCAGCATCCATAGTGTTCAGGAGGAATGGCCATTTGCAAGACAAGAGACAGTTCTTATTTTCATTTTAGTCACAGAGCCAAAGAAGTTACAATTTTCTTGAAACGTCGCCAGTCAGGACAGTACATATTTAATTAACATTTGTAGCAGATTGAGCATGTGTACGCTGTTAACAAAAGCGAATTAAGTGCTAAGATAAGTTCAATTAATCAAAAGATGCAGCAACGAGTCCATTTTCAGCCAACATGATAGTAGCAAACATGACAACATCATCATTTGTGGTGACATAGAAACAAGGATAACACTTCAATATGTGTATTATTAAAAGTAAGTATGGCATGCATTTGACATGATATTCGACCGGCACCTTACACGCCACTTACCCCCAATACAACTACAAGTATGAGATAAAGCTTACCATTATATGTGACTGAAATGGACTTTTAACAAAGATGGCATCAAATGAAATGAAGTTGCGTGTCAGTGTGTAAAGCATCCAGTGTTTCCATTCCATTTTTTAATATATACAATTAATAACAGACTACCATCCCACAAGATCGTCTGTATTTGGCGATTGCAGACGCGATGGCATGGCAAGATCGCTTTTCCTCAGTGAGTAATCACAAAGTCCGGGAAATGGGCCCTCTTAATCATTTCCCGCTGAAACAGGAACTAATGACTGAGTAATTTGGGAGACTTGTCTCCGTTTCCAACTTCAGCTTCTAAAATTATTCCAGTCAAAGTGTACTCAGGTCTGCTCTCTGGAGCGTATCTAAGGAGTAACTGTAAAGCATTGTAGGCAATCAGACCTTTCTAAATTGGCAATGAATTAGTTAGTCCCACCTTAGAATTAATTTTAAAAAATAGACACATTTTCTCCAGACACACACTGACCTGGACGCACTGATCGATTCACCAAACAAACAATTCGTCATAGGCAATAAATAAAAGGGTGGTATAAGAAATAATAGATAATGTTATAAATAAAATGTCTAATTTGATTGCATTTCATTTCAAATGTATCCCAGTCATTTTAGATGGTTTGAATTCAAAATTGTGAAATTCCCTTTCCTAATTTACGAAACGTGTGTGACAAATCTGAGATGAAATGGTAAAAGCATTGAGCTCATATATCGCTGGCATGCTATTTCTTAATAATAGGCTTCATCAACAGTTCTCTTTGACATGTATTCACGTCTCACGCATTTACTATATCTATTGCCCTGATCTCTCTTATTCCTTTCTGTGAGTGGGCGTGGTTTTCTGAATAGCTCTCATCCGTTTTAACCATATCGTGTTGTTCCATTGGTATGCTTACCACGTCAGAACATTAAGATACAGATTTCTTTCCAATGAACTTGTTGCTCATTTCCTCATTCATCATTTCGTTTTCCAAGCAGCAGCTTTCATTGATAGCATGCTGTCTGTGCATACATATCAGTGCCCAACCCTACTCAGACGTCCTTATTATACAGCTAGTCTCTCGCACCCCCTGATTGTATGGTAATAAATCACTTTTGGCATACAATTTTATGGTTTATATAGTAAGACATGTTATTCAGCGAGACCCACCCGTTATCATGCGACCATTAATGGCAATATGAACAAGAATGGCACTGACATCAATGGCAGCATGATAATAATGATGATGGTAGAGTCGATGATGATAGATATATTGGCAATGATGTTGATAAAAATGGGATGACGATGTGTATTACATTTTGACACCATTGATGAAAACTGAAGAGCAATGATAGCTATGACGATACAGGAATGAAGAATCATTTTCAGTCGCTCTGTTCGTGTCCGAGAGATCTTAGCTTCTAATTAAATCATGGAACACTTGATCCAAATATCTACGCAATAAACTACTAAAGGAAAACATCGTCATCTATAATCTCGTTTGCATATAATTGATGTGGAAGGATCTGAGGACATCTAAATCCAACTCTGTTGTTTAAATTGTCGTCTTATAAAGCCTGTTCGGTTAATCGATATTTCCTCGATGGTCGATTATTTTTCCTGGCGATTATATAATCGAGTGCAAAATAAGATAATCGAAACATCGAAAAAATCGATTTAATCTAGCAAAACTCGATTATTTATTTTAATCATGCATAATTTAATGTTTTGTTCTGTAATAAAGCTAATGCGTCGATGGTTTGATTGCTCGAGGAAGGTAGTTCTATAAACCTCTATTCCTGCCGTTAAATCCTGCGCATCCTGAGTCATAATCCGTGCACGCGAATGTGTATATAAGTAATTGCTTGATACGCCAGTGATCGGAAGCATATGATTGCTATTGTTTAATACCCCCACCCCACCTCGCCCGCCCCACACACACCCCCCCACCTGAAGGCTATATGCTGAAGTGTCGGTGGCCATTGCAAATTCACAAAATTTCGTTGCGAATTTTCACAAATTCTGACGATTGTTTTGGAACTAATTTCCCTTAAAACTTTGCTGCAACAACTTGCAGTCAAATGATTTTCGAAATATTCGACTTTTCTAATGCTTGGAAATAGGGAAACGTCACAGATAGGCACTGCGGGCGAAATCTATATCATAATAAAAAAAATAATAATATGGTCATTTCGCGAAAAAATGCAAAAACATGACTTCGTAGTAAATTCACAAATTTTCGAACCAAATTTTCATAAATCCTGCAGATTGTTTTGTAACTAATTTGATTTAAAGCTGTTGCTCCACCCGCACTCAAATGATTTTCAAAATATTCAGCTTTTCCTATACTGGAAGATATGCACACATCATAGATAGGTGCTACGGGCAATCTCTATTTAAAGGTTAATCTCCGTAATGTTAAAATTAAATTGGCGCTTTTTTACTGGCTTGAAAATATAGGCATACGTGCCGGTTTCATAAAACAATTATCCAATGGGAACGAGTGCAGCGTGTTTCTTGGTGAGTTATTCCTTATTAACTCGACATAAAGTTTTGCGTTATTTCGACGTAGTTCACTATATATGCCGACTTACGTCCATCATTATGTCAAAATTTGGCCTATTATGTCGACATAAACAAGGCGACATAAATAAGGCGGTAACCGGTGGAGGTGGGTGGGGGAGGGCAGAAATATGCCACTATAACATTTACATGTGTGCCTTTCATTAATATATGTAAACATTATTAAACGGTAATATATCGCCACGGCTTTGGAAAAAATGGAGTGGATATTGCAATCGCCCACGTCCATCCGTCCGTACATCCGTCCATACACCCATTTGTCTATCTGGCTGTCCGTCCGTCAATCTGTCTAACTACCCGTACCTCCACCGCCCCCCCCCTGCCTGTGCGTCCAAATTGACTTCATTATACTGGGCGGGGTTGTTCCGCGTTTTCAGCCAATCAGAGGACTGGTTGATACAGCCTGCCATAGTGAGCGTCTTGCGGTCTTTTCATAGGCCTACTTAGTTGAGGTAAGCTAAACAAAACTTGGAACCAATTTACGAAATTGCGTATTCTGTTATTTTTATAGAAAATCAAATATTTGTATTTATGAATTTAATTAATTAATTATTTATTTATTATTGTTATTATTAGTATTATTATTATTAATAATTTTAAGAAATCTATTCTTCCTCTCTCTCTCTCTCTCTCTCACCCTCCTCTCTCTCACACACCCCACCTCACCCCCACCCAGCCCCTCCCTCTCTCCCCTCCCCTCCCTCCCTCCCTCCCTCACCCCCTCACTACGTAGTTGCTACTTCCAAAGGTTTTAATGTAAATGGTCGATTATCCGATTAAATCGATTATTTTCCAGACATCATAATCGATTATTTATTTCCATAAATAATCGCCTCGGGTGTCATTAGAGAATATAAAATATCACCAGAATGGCACATCGAAATGATACCATCCAAAAGGTAAACATGTAACTCGTATCTGTTTCCACAGTAATGCGTGCAGAATGAACAACGGTGATGGAAAAATGTAATAATAGTTATTCCATTGTTCCTCAATATATAAGCATTGTATAACTCACTTTTCAGTCAGGTGGACATAGTTCTTTAATACAAGATAACACATGTTCATCATTTTGAAAATGAGTGCACCTTAAAATGAGAGATAAGGGAATATGAGATATATATATATATATATATAAAATGAACCATTTTCCTTGGAGCACAACAGTTTACGCTTCACACGAGGAAGTAGCTGCGCAGACATTGTATGGGAGCAGCTATCATACGATCAAATAACATGAACGTATGCTGAGCTATGGTGAGCTATGTTGAGCTATGCTGAGCTATGGGTAGTAATAGTTAAAGGAGTAATGAATCTGGAGTCGGCGTCATATAAAATGAGTTGGTAAAACACAACATAGACGTAACAAGTTTAATACATTCATATTACACATATTTGTAAACTATATATCCTTATAATTTCATAGTTGTGTCAAGCAATATGTCCTACCATTTCTAAAGGAAGGCCGGGCTAGACCTGCAATCTCTCTACCAATGTAGCAATGCATGTGGAGATGATTTCCATACCCCATAATCGTAATAAAAGGGATCTGTCACTCGTGTGTCTGACGTCATACTCAATGGGGGAAGCCAGTTTTAGCTATGTACCACTCGTGGAACCGAGCCAGTCATTCGAGTGGTAAATTTCCAAAATTGTCTTCTCTTGGTCCTGAAATGGACATTCAATAAGCAGATGTTTTAACTTTCTTGACCAGATTTGCCATGTAAAGGGTTAAAATAGTGTTCCATTGTCTGTCATTCTCAGCCTCTATGAAATCACACATGTGGTGACAAATTGTGGGAAAGATCAGTGTAATAAAACACGCATTAGAACAACCAGAGACTGAATATAACATTAGTGCCCAGTATGCCTTCTTCGCTGACAATATTGGCTTAATTTTCCTGCGCCTTCTTAAGATTATTGCATTATTCTTGTGAAGAATTCTTAAGAATGCTGCCATATCTTGAAGACATATAACGCATTAGTTCCACTAACGAGACAAGGACAGATCGTAAATGATGGGAAAGGGCCTTGATAGCTGGATTCCACTAGGCACAAACTCACCTTCTTAGAATTCATTTGCAAAGCACGTCCATGATGTTTTTCTTAGCCTACAACAGTATTATGTTTTATGGATTACATAACAAAAAGTAGAGAGTGGTCCTAATCCTTAAGTTTTTCAGAGTTCTGATCCAAATACATGTAAATATAAGCATAAAATATACGTTTCTGCTAGAAACATGGAAATTAATATGAAATTGTGCTATGTGTTCCCTATCGTAGCAGCGGTTCCTGTCAAATGAACTTGAAAATAGTCAACAGGTTACATATATAGTTACGTTAACATTTGGATATATGCGACGTCAATGTTCAAGTGTTAAGGAGATTACCATATTCGGTGCAGTAATATAGTTTCGCATTCACATGATTGCAACGACTGTGTGAATGTCAGATGTTGGCAACCCATGCCATTCCACATTTTAGAACGATACGATGTGGCAGACTCTGCACAATGTATGTTTTAACGAGTATATGCATTCTCGTTATTAGTTGCTTACCCAACGTCCAATACAATATCTTATCATCGTATGCCTCCATCAATGAAACATTGCATGGCATATTCAAGATGTAATAGAGGGAATCATTTGAAACTAAGTCTCGGCCATTTCTAGCTAAGCTCTTCCCGCATGTCTACGCATGTTAGAATCGAGTTGATACGTTGAGCTCTGAATTACGAGAATCTAGATTTCAAGGTCACTATCCAGGTAATCTGATGGGTATGTTGAAACTAATTGTGACATTTTAAATGTTTATCATATATGACGATATGCGTTACGTGTAGTTGAAGGATAACTAAAGATTCGATAAGATGCAGACTAAATATTTGTCACCGTCGTTATTTCAGGTATTTCTTCTCAAGAGAGCGTATGCTGTTACTAGATCACTGTATCCTCTATAACTACATATTTACACACGGCCGCACCTATGTGCATGCACGCGGACTGACTGTATACACTCGCATTCACAATAGCATTCACTCACCCCGAAACAAGCATATAGGACAGAACGCATGTGTGCATACAGCAATATAATGAGTAGACGCAGCTGCAGCCAGAGCAGTACATACCACACACACACAGTGTGGTTACATTGATTCCATGCGTATGCTGATAAAAAGCTATTTTTAAGCTCACATGAGATTTATCCTGATGTGATACCAATGTATCGTAACATCCTAGCGCAAATCATATCTAAAGAATAAACATTGTCTTGTGTAATTCATGTCAGATTTTATCACCTGTGCAGCAGGCGTCTCTTAAGTCTAGTTGTGTTCCCAAATGCTAAATAGCTTACAAGTTTTGAGAGGGCGCACAGCATACAGTATGATTCCAAGTCTCTCGATTGGCAAAGTGCTTTAGAATTTATCATATATATCCATGGTAATCTTCCAATCAAGGCAGTCTTACTTCCATGAACAGAAGTCCTGCATCATGCTGCATTGATAGCCATATCTGCCAGATTGATATGCAGTGCATTGCTGAATAATTCTTATGAAATAAATTGCCTCCCGCCATTCCATGGTCGAGTATTCAATGGCGCGTAAAGGTATTCCTATTATTTATTCCTAGTATCATGTTGATAAAGCTGTTGCTGCCTAAGCAGCAAATAAGAGTCTGGGTATCGCAAGTGTTAAAGAATGCAATTAGTCACTATGTTGTTTGCATATTACACGAGTCAGCCAGGTATATTCCAGGTGATTGCTCAATACCTTTGGCATCACAAATTTAATAATGAGCTCTTGTGTGAGAAACTAAATAGTTCCTGATGTCTGCTTTACAAATTTCCTTCGGGACACTATGTAGGTACGTGGAGTTCATCCCTGAATGGTATTTGAATGGATTGGCAACGCTCTCATAACTTGAAAGGTGCTTTCTTAAACAACGGACACTGAAACATGTTAGTGCGCTTCATTTACGAACAACACGTGTATTGTTTGTGCAAATTATGAGCTATTCGAATGCTAGCTGTCGCTTCTTTCTTTCGGATTTCTTGCGAACTAATGCGATCATCTTTAGAATAGCAGGGAAATAAACCAATAGCGTGGGTGATGATGTCGTAATGAATCAAAATTGTTCTAATGCACGCCCTATGACACTGCTTATACATCTGGTTTCATAGAGACTGCTTGAAGACACAACAGCTAATAGATCTCTACACTTTATATAAAGAAATATGTGTATAAAATGGTTCCGGTGCGGCAATACTCACATTTGAGCATCGTTTCTTATAAATGCGACCACTCAATAGTAGTAATGATGCGAATTATGAATTTCACAAATATTAATATTACAAACATAAACATAACTACTGTAACAACTTTCACAAGAACACAAGAGTATTTAGTGGGCCCTAGCACGGTTGCATCACATAATCATATTGATGTTTGCAACTCATTAATTCATTGACTCTTCATCTCTATAAATTATTGTTGTTTGGCGCTCATCGCTGTTATGATGTATACATTGAGGAAACACGATGGCCGGTGCACAGTGGTACCACACCTGTCAGTAACTGTGTATTATCTGTGAGCCAGGATATGGTAGCATACTGTAATGATTTCTATGTAGCAACATATTGAAGATTTTGGGTTCTCTTCAAGGGTCGTCTTCTTCTTACTAAGATCTACGATGTCTCCCGCTTCGCTACCGGAAACCTGTGTGGTGCTGCTGCGACAGCGTCGCCGGTAGTGATGAAGGAGTAACTGCAGTCGGCTCGCCTCGTCTGACAGATTGTAAAGTAGACAATATTTGTCTTTGACTGCCGGGCCTAATCTGACTCGCTACGATCCTGGTAAGGACTGGGTATTGCTCCCAGCTCAACTAGATTCCTACCTAGTCAACTTGACAAACAATGGTCTTACATAAACGTAAGATAAATACTTTATTTACAGAATATAATAAGATTTGAAATCAAGAGCAAAATGGCCCACAAATAATCACTTGGTGTAATTAGTTGTACAATACTAAACAGCTAAATTACGTAAGTCCTAACCTAATCTAACTTAACCAAGCTTCGTTAGGCGTAAGAGCCACAGCTTATCCAACTGAGCAAGCACGAGATGCTCAGTGAATCACTGATGGTGGTTGATTAAATTATCCTGAGAGAAGTGCCCCTTTTATAGTCTAAAATCATACCTCTATGCATTTCGCAGAAATGTACACCTTCTCTCAGAATCCATTCCAGTCCATTCCTACAACTCTTCTAGGTATTCCATAAGCATGCTTTGACTGGCTGAACAATCGGTCCACCAACCAACCCCTGCTTATTTCTTCACAGAAGTTCTAACCTGATAACTGATTGGTCCTTTCAGCCAATCAGTAATTCCTCCTCCACTTTTTCTGGTGCACAAATCTATTCTTTATAATTCTTTACTGCAGAGTTTGATCGATCCTGGTTGGTTATGACGTCATTCTGACCAACCATACTCTGCCCAATTCTTCCATGAAGATTGCGCCGCACGTAGACAAAGCAGTGGGGACCGGTTCTGGTTTAATGCAATCTGTCAGTTAACTAACAACATTACGGAATGTGTTGTTGTTGCATGCCATCAAAATTCTGTTATTAATTCCTAAAGGACGCTACAATGGCCATGTCATGTCCATTGCGTACTAATGGAGAAGTCTCGAGAATACTAGGGTGCTGGGCACACGTGCTGGATGATTCATTACCAGGTGGTGTTGTTCTAGCCCATGATGAAATACTAGAGTGCCTACGTCATCACTTATGTCAGTCAGTCATTTTCAATTTATTCTCATAATTCATGATCCCAACACTTGCCATTAAGCATTGATTATTTCCAAAACTATGATTACCAACAACTGCTGAATATTATAAAAGTGAATGCCAGCTAAGCAGCAACAACTTTTATCTAAACTATTTTCAAATACACATCAACTCAGAACCATAGAATCATTTCCAATTAATTCATCCATTTCCAACATTATTATATTAATCGCATCTGCTGGCTATGTAACGCCATAAACAGCATCCTATTCATTTAGCATTATTGCACTTCTATTACATACAAAGAGATGACCTGGCTAGCTCGACTTTCCACCGTCCCAATGATTGACACATATTTATAAATAACAAATAGTCGACATAGCCACGGTACACTTAGTCATCCGGACTTCCCCTAACTGAATTGTATGATCCTAACTGAATTGTATGATACAATTAACATCGATGCAAACCTACAGCATCCATCTTTAGCTCACCTGGACTTTTAGTCCACCTGGTATTTGCAAAATATAATTTATTTTGGGCCTTACGTGAATTATAAGACATCCTGTGGAGTCATGACTTCCCATAAGACAATCCCATATTTACAATATGTCTAGTTTACTTTTCTATTTGATAGACAGTTGATAAGCTCAGTTTTTCCGAGAAACCCTGTTGAAAGTGAGCATACCTGAGGAAATGAATGGTAAAAACAATACAAGTATCAAGAAGAAATTTGTCTCTTTGCTTCTGTCTAAAAACGTAAAGACCTGTGTGCACACATGGATACCAATAGTTTTAATAATTTGGTAAAGGATTAACATAACTCTTAATTATTGTATATATAAAAAGTACATTTTGCGTGAAAAAGTGTGTTGGTTTTTTCCTTTTTTCGAATACTTCAGTAATGTGTGTTAAATGAACAAACATTTTGTGCATCCAAAATTTAAAAAGATTTAAATGGAAAGACTATAATACTTGTTACGAGATATAATCGAAAACTGCCTCGAAAGTAACAATTGAATTACTTATTTACTAGCAGCTATGATATTTTGTGAGTTTCTCGTGTAAAGATTTGAGCTTATTCAAATCCACAGAATTGCGAGTGCTTGAGCACAGTCGTTATTAATTTATGACAACACATGGTTGAGAAATTTTCTTTATAGCATTTATAGAGCATTAGGATGCCCGCTTAAAGCGTGTACTGGAGCATGGAGTCGCACGCAGAATGGTTTGGTTTGAGCCTGGCCAATGCTGCTCAAAATATTGTAAATCCTATTATACTGCTCTGTGTATTATACACTGCATTGATGATAACACAAAGCTGCTAACTCCACCCGATATAAACTCATGGTCAACTTTGCTCAAAACCAGCTCATATAAGGGGCCACCCAGCGCATCTAGATATTGCACACAAATTAGCAGATGAATAAATTCCACACATTTTTTTTACCAAAGTAGTTTCTCAGTTAGGAAATCATTGCACCGCATTAGTGTGAATGCACTAAAGGATTCTCACCAACTAGAGCACATGTCATTGGTCTTGGAGGCTAAATGTATGTTCTGTATGCGAGTGAGAAAATACAAATATGAAACAACCCACGAGCCTTTAATTCTCTGTAATGAGCTGCATACAGATAACACAGTTAGAAACACATCTGTGGAGAAACAAATACACGTATTCTACCCTTACTTGGAAGTTGGAGCTCACTACCACAGCTCTTGTTATAAAAGTATACTAGGCAAAGACCAACGAAAAGCATGCATAGCATAATAAAAGATAAAACTGATTATAACAGAACTGAGGTGATAGGTTTAGAAAAGCTGTTTCAGTATATATGCCCTGAGATCATTGACAAAGACAAATTGCAATGACCATTGCCATAGCCTACATGCTCGTGCTATTTATGACACTTACAGAGTAACAGATATGCTTGATCAAACTAAGAAAGGTTTGAGAACACGAATGTAGACCGAATTTGGTGAATCTATTACAATTTTTGGAAATGGCAAAGACACATTATTGTAACATCCAAATACTGTTTCTATCTATGATCTTGCAATTTGAAACAAAAAGTTGACTGGTGAAATAAGCACAGGGAAGGGCATTGCTTCTAATATTAACAGAACTCTGGAATAAGTAGCGCTGTACCTACAAGCCAACATAAAAGAGTTAAAGCAGGGACTTCAGTGGTCACAAAAAACACAAGAAATGGACGAGGAATGCGCATTCCTCAATCTCTACATAATGTCCCTAAATGTTCACTGACTGGAAATGTTGATGATTCTAAATCAGCATCTGAAAATGTAATCAGATGCATAAACTCATGTGGGCATGGTATATTCTACAATGTCCCATGTGGCACACCTATGACTCCCAAACATATAGTGTTAACATTTGCGGTAAAAGAATATACAGGTAATGCAGAACCTATCGAAGTGTTAAAACTCCTTTGCCACTCAATATATCGTACTCAAAGGTCATGAAATTGATACAGCATTCACTTTGCACAAAGTAACATCGTTCCGTGAATGTGGGATTTGTTTGCCAGACCAAATCTACCCATACATACCTACTGCACTCGTGTATGTTAATATAGATCGATTAGAGGAAACTCTGACTGGAGAAGGAACAACACATCGAGCAAATGGTATTGCTATTCAAAACGATTAATGGTCATCAAATTGAATAAACCCATGCCCACCATAGAGAGGGCCAAGCAGGGAAGCCGGGAAGTAGCACTTTATTGCCTACCAGCATACAGGTCATGTGAAAGATGTGTACCTCTTTCACTTAGAACATGTCAATTAGATTATGAAAGTGCAACATTCCAACCCTAACAGAAATACTTAGTATGATTGCTTTCACATCTTATAGAACCTGACCACCAAGGTGTGAGCAGCTGGACAGGCTTGAGTATACATGTGCTGAGCACTACTCCTGTGCTTCGAGACATTATCGGATAGCTGCCAATGATATATATATCAACCAGCTTCTGAACAGTAACAGTTTATAATGTTCTGTGTTAATGTGTCAAACAATCAATATTAAGGACTGCTTGAAATTAGATGCGACTGTGTTGAAGTTTGACACGTTATAGTAGCCTGAATACAGACCATTCACACACCTTCTATTCTGCTGGTCATTAACATAAAGCGATTTGTAGACACTGGATAACAGGAGTTGCGTATCGAGAATGATCTGTTTCATCAGTTTTCGAAGGGCGTCTCTGTGTCTGCACTGTGCGAGTTCATAGGCTAGTGTATGAAGCATTCATGAGATTGGCTATACAGGGAATTGTCCCGTGGATCCAAGCAAACTACCAAGATGCAAGCAACTCATTAGACCAGGCCATGTCGGCGATCACATCTTTAAAGGACGACATCTCTCAAGAAGTCTTCAGCACTATCAGAGACAATGTTGCTTTTGTGAATGTTCCTGGTTTTTTCGACAAATACTGCAATAACCTATGTAGTGACAATTGGAGCATGTTGGCATTCTGGTTGCCAGATATTGACCTTGTTCAAATTCTCTTAAACCTGCTGCGAACATCTTGGGAAGGCAACTGGCCGTTGGACTTTGCAACAAGTTCGGGAAATCATTCCTTGGTCTGCTATATCTAACTATGCATGCTACTTTCCCTGATCATATGTTAAATTTTCCCAAAAAGCCACCCAGAAGTTTACAAATAAATGTGTGCTGTTTTTTTCTTTCCAGCAAGAATCTCAAAACACATTTAGCCGGATCCTCATAGACCAGACAATTAAGAAAACTGTGAATAAAGATACTCAGACACCAGGTAAGATAAACGGCTTCAGTACCAACACAGAAGCTAAGCAGAAGTATTACCTTACTACAGTCTATGGAAGTGCATGCATCAGGCATTTTAGGGAACTGGTTTCTGTTACAAAAGGCTCTTTCAGCCACCCAAACATGACACACATACGAATATATAGGGACGAATCAGATGTAGTGTGTGTATTAGGTATGCTCGAGAATAACTGGACACATCGCTTTAGTGACGATATGGCTGATCTTGTCAACCTATTATAGCCGTGACTGTCCCAATGAAAATGATTCCAGTAGTAGTGTGAGTAGTAAAATGATACCACCTCCCTCAACTGGATTTCCATTTAGACAAATGAGCCCCCACCTCCCTCAACTGGGTTTCCATTTAAACAAATGAGCCCCCACCTCCCTCTCAATCCCTGGGGTATAGGATGTTGAGACTGGGGCCACCACGGATCGCCGAACGGCCGCCAGGGAGGTAGTATCATCCCGACAGTACTACTACCAGGGGCGAAACGCCCATTTAGAGACAAGCCTCCACAGTGATATACACCACTGATCGCCATTTACCACATCTACTATCTACCACATGGCCGGCCTCTCTCTCTCTCTCTCTCTCGCTATTCTGTGTAGGCTCAGACAAACACGTAGTCTCTGCCAGAGTCACATCGGCATGATGGGACCACCCTGACAACGCTCACCTGGGAGGAGGCTAAAGTGAATGCCATGTGAACCATGACAGACTCTGGCATGTTCACATGTTATGCAGAGAATATGGTGCTGAGCAGGGGTCTCCAGCAGACAACCGTGCCCTACCCTCTCCACCCCATAGAAGTGGCAGACAGACTCGATCTCTTTATGTGGGTGAAAGCAGTCGTAAATGTTTCTCTGCAAGGGGTCGACCCAAGGATTGTACTGGGGATCATCCCGGAAGTGGGCCCACTTGGCATCCAATATCATGGCAGTGTCAGCGCCTGTACCACTGCTGTAGACGCCAGCACGAGCAGTATGATGAGAATCATGGCTATATATGAAGAGATAAACTGAACAGAGTGAACCCCTCGAGATATATCTGTGCCAGAACGAGCCCTGTTCCATCCGGATCGATAGTGATATTCATCCCCTCAGGTGCATGGGCTAGCTGCTTCACTCTGCCGCCGGCTAAGAAATGTAGCTCTAGGACTATATGAGTCGTTTGCGGGCTAGTGAGTCTGACTCGCTGAAGCAGTTTAACAGTACCCTTGACTTTGGAGACATGTGACACACCATCTACCCATAGTGTGCCCTCCTGGAAGTTAACAGCTTCTCCTGGTCCATCGAATGGACGACACAGCAGGAGCTTTCCACCTGTAACCCCGATCCGGTGACCCATCCTCGTCAGGGAGACACGTTCACCCATGTGGATGAGGAAGGATGATCTCCGATTGTAGAGCGTTCGAACTGTCCCATCCTTTTTCACAACAGTGGAGAGGGGAGTAACCTCTATGTCAATGACTGCGGGAGGCCTATATAGGGGCAACCATGTTTGCCAGTCACCACTAGGTCCAGCGCGGTACCACACTTCATTCTTCTCAAACGTGAACTGCAGGCTTTTTGCCAGGGTCAATAGCAGGCCATCATGGGCTATCGGCGGGGCACTGCTCGAATAGGGTTTGACCAGATGAAAGCTGAGGTCGTTATTTAGGGTGTTGATGTCTGCCACCTCTGTATCCAAGAGCTCAATCAATGGCTCGAGGATGTACATCCTCTTCGGGAAATCGTAACGAAACACGATCTTGTGGCCATCTATGTTGCAACCCAGGTGCTGCTTCGACACATCCTTGAGGTCAGTGAGCAGCTCCACCCCATCAACACCAATGGTGTGGAGGGAGAATGCCATTGAGTTTGCTTCGTACTGTAGGGCGAATGACTTGCCATCGCTCTCTTCTACCTTGGCAGCATCAACTGTGTACACATCTGTCAGGTCAGCAAGACCAGTCGAGTGAGCAAACATGGGTTCCATAGCACGCTATATGAGGGGTTTAAACAGGACATATAACCATGCCGATAGTCCGACTGCTGCTCTCCGGTGGTGAGAACGTACTTGCACCCTCTCTAGAGGGGAGACGGGTGGTGTAGTACCATGTAGAATGGGATCTCTTCGAGGTGCCCCAGCAGGACACAACATACATACACGCCAAAGTGCTACATCAACCTCCGGGCAGTGCACACAGCTGCTCACTGGTAGAAGTCGGCGGGGACCTGATAAAGTATCTCCAAGGTACCAACAGCGACGTATGGAAAGCTATCAGCCCTAGCATGTTCACACCTGTAAATCACCTGTTTGACAGTCCCTCCATTAACATATATGCCAGCACGGATGGGGTATGGGATGCCCATTTAGAGTTTACACTCTTATCACTCATTCACATGATGACAACATGATATCACACCAGGAGTATCTGACACTTGCCGAGATGCTGAAGAGCCTGCTACAGGGTTGCCCCATCATAACTCCTGCATAGATAAAGACATTAAACTGCAACAAGAGGGAGAACTGGTATTAATGGAACGCGAGCCTTGCAAGGAAGCGAAGGAACAGTGAAGCTTCCCAATACCGGTAGGCCCTCCTGTAGGAGAGTAAGCAGGATGATGTCTTCACATATGACAATCAGCCAGATGTGGCGGAGACCGCGGATGATGCAGCCGGGACCACGGATGAGGATGAGCCAGAGAGTAAGTGGGATGATGAGCCAGCTCTCTTCACATACGATGATGAGCCGGATGTCATACAGTGGGAAGAGGAGATGGCGCAGAAGTGTAAGACCAAGAAAGCCATCCAGTGGTGGACCTACTATCTTGGTCATAAGGTGAAGTTCCAGATGTCGCATCTCAGAAAGCTACTGGCATCCGACATAGTGCTGGATGACCTCTGTCTAAGAGACGTCTGTCTCGAAACCAGCCAGCTGGCACGGTTCGCCAGGCTCTCCAAAATGTACCCTTCTAGGACTCATGAGTAGATTCACAGGTGATGCAGGTTTAATCTCCAGGTATACTATGGCAAAATCAGAGTGGTGGAAGCAACCAGAAATATACCCCTCCCTGATGGCTGATGAGGGCAGGACCATCCACGGCTGGCGACTCCAGCAGATAGATACCATCAGACAGAATCTCGGCAATGAGGCAGAAAAATACAGCAGAATGTGCAGGCGATATAAGACAGCCTACAACGTCCTCGCGTGTACAACCACTGCTGCGGGTGTGAGTGGAGCCAGTACTGGGGTAGCAGCTGTGGCCACTCATGATACAGGGGTGGGGGCCATCGTCGCCATTCCGCTGGGTGGCGTGACACTAGCCACCACTGTCTTGGCCATGGGCTTGAGGGTGGGGCAGCGGCAGATCACAAGGAAGCTGGAGAAGCATGCTAAGGACGTGGCACTGGCACAGAGTATGCTACGGACTATCGACGAGTCTATCAGCAAAGCTCTCGCGGATGGCCAGGTCACTGATGAAGAGTACCACCATATATTGAAGGTCCAAGCCCTGTACCACACGGAGAAACCCAAAGTGCAACTGCAATACCTCAAAGGCTCCAGCAGGCAGGTTGATATGGAGAAGTTAAAATCCGAGATGTTACGGTGAGGTCGCCTCGCTGGTCTCTGGAGTCCGGATGGCTACAAATAGGGTGCTGCCTGTATGGTAGGTTTAAGAACACCATAATAGATGGCCTTCCCACTGAACCACACGACAGTCATTCGGAGCCAATCGTTCCCCCCCCCTGGGTACACCCTTGACCGGCCTGAGAGGTCTACTGGATGATATATCCAGAGCTAACACCGTTCTCCATCACAGTGGATGGACAGTCCCGAACCAACTTCTCCGTCAACCCACGACCACTGACCAACTGCCCCATCACCATCAAGGCTGCGAAGCAAGCTCATACTTGGATGGCTGCTCCAAGCCTCTCATACTGGAATCAGCAGCTGAACGTTGTGGAGTAAGTCCCACCCTGCTCACTCCTATTCTGGTAATCCTGAAGCTATGCTCCTGCCTCCTTATGGCACAGACCCAGCTGTGGCATTCCATAGATGGTGTCAGCAGAGCAGAGGTCCATGTTCATTAGTCTCGTTGAGGCTATGATCATCGTGGCAGACCCCAGTAGTCTTATTGCTAAGTTCCAGCTGGGATTGCAGAAGGCCCATCGCGAAATTGACTTTGCTATTTCACCACACCTACGGTTGATTCCGAGCAACATGATCGTGAACATCGAGGCCCTCCATGTCAGGGGCTATAACAACATGATAGTCGAGGGGAGTTCCCCCAGTGCCCACTTCGGCTTCAACACTGCCATCAACGGACCTACGTGTAGTACAAGCCATACAGTCGTTCCGACCCTGCTACTGCAGCCTGTCGACATGGCAGCTCTAGGCACCCCGACACTGCAGCAAGTCGACACGACACCGCTTCTCGTGGCAGCTTTATGAATGGTGTCAGGCCTAGCTATCGTGGCGCTCGGGATCATCCTCCTCTGCTGCTAGCAAATCAGCTATAAGTCTATCCTGACTCTCTACTGTAGCAGTGGGGACGACGGTGAGACACTGAACCAGCTTGGCATGCCCTACAGCCCCTATACACGTTGCCAACATGCACATCCAAGGGCTGGAGGGTTCTGCAGCGCATCCTTTTTCCAGCTTGTTGTATCGCAGAGCCTTGTTCAGCTCTGAGTCCGGTAATGCCATGACGGTCTGCAACTGCTGGAACACATCTGACAGATACTCTCCATCCTTGTAGAAACCTTTAACTCACAGGAGCTGCTCGACGATACTCCCGCCCATGATAAGGTATTCGAGGAAGCAGATCTGTCCCTGAACAAATCCTAGATAGAGCTTCACAGCTGTCAGCTCCTCTGTCAACTCAGCACCGGAGAGCTGAGCGAGCTCATCTGGTGTCTTCCTCTTGTAGTCGTTCAACTCCCTCCAGAAGACATCATAGTACTTCTAGCATAGCATAAGCCTGGACATGTTTAAGATGTCTCAATGGAGAGATGAATATTCCTGAGTACCAACCCGGGCATCTGGCAGAGGCAGACTGGGAAGATCTTATTAGCTCTCTCGACAGGGGATGCAGACGTTTAACTGCGTTGTATACTCAGTGCTTAAACACTGATGTCAATGCTACATATCAGGAAGTAACTGCCCGAGAGCCAGGCGAGTCTTCCGAAGGTGGAGAACCTGCTGCGAACCAAGACACATAAGTTACTGACCAAAGAAAAACCACTGTCATTCCATGTTGCCAGTAACATGGCAGCGAATGTGGCCGTCGTGAAGATGACAGGGGGAAATGATGTTTTCCTGCTGCCGCCACTGCGGCTGTACTCGCTACAGTGGTGAGTGTGGTGGCCGGGCACTGTCTCGGAGTAACTCACCCCATCCCAAAGATCACCCTCAGTAGTGCCTCCTACACTGCTGCCGTCAAGATCATGGTTGAATGTGTTACATTAATGGAGGCCACGGCTCTAAGGCTAGCAACGAGTGCAATGGCTGAGATCATCGTCGCCTACGTTTAACCCCTCTGAATAGTTGATTGATGGATCACGAGACCCCTGCAGCATATAAGGCATGGCATGCCAGAGAGCAGTGTACCCTGAGCCATGCCACCTATTCCCTTGGCCGACTGCGTGGTCCCCCTATGCCCAACTATTTCACTGGGAGTATGACTAGTAGCAGGTGAAAGAGCTGGTGCGGGAAGTACTGCCGTTTAGTCTCCTAGATATAGACGAGGCTACCGCCGACCAAGTGCTAACCATCCTCTGCATGCATGTCTGTACCATTCGACAGTAGGCCAGGTGATGCTGGCCAGGTGGTGCTGATCACCGCTCCGTCAGGACACAGGAAAAACATCTTGCGGCAGGCTCACCTGGCCAAACATCTACACTCTCAATACATCCTTCTGGTGTCTGACTCTGCTGCTGAGACGGTTGACAGTAATGATCAATGGTACAATGGCCCAATCACCAAGACGCAGAACCTGCAAGCACTGATGGAGAAGCTGCTGGCAGCCCAACTAACATAACCACTTGTTGTAGTTATCGATGACCCTGAAATGGGCCAAAAGACAGTCACCTACCTCAGCAACTTCCCCAGTCACATCCGGCACACAAAGATAATTGTCTTCACCCTCTTTCAGAAGTACACCCGCGAGATCTCACCAGACATCCGCCACAATGCCCGGTTGCTATGCTTCAGCTCCAAGTGGGGACGTGCCCTGCTAGAGACCATATACGACAGCCTAGCCCTCAAGGAAACCAAAGGAGACTTTATCGCAGGTGTACAGAGGGCAGCTGAGCTGTACCGCTTCATCTTCAGCAACAAGGAGACAGGTGAGCTGTTACACTTCAAGACATCTCTGGAAAAGGCACAGACCTTCACCTACAAGCTGAACCCAGCCATGAAACTAGCCTGCTCTATGCGTCATTGCTGACAGACTGTCACAGCTGCCGCAACTTTCTTTTCATTCATCAGAAGGCTGCGTGGTCTCCGCTAATTCGTCAGATGCTTGGGGATATTCGTCAGAAGCTTGAGGAACTTCGTCAGTTTCGGCAGAAGCCTGTCACTTAAACTCTACCCAGTGAGGGTCAGAGTCTAGGGCTCTCTTCTCCTAGAACTTCTCATGGAAGATCCACTTTCCAGCATCTGATTTGCGAGCGGATCTGATGAGGTAGTCCTGGTAGTTATCTGGAAATTTCAGAAATGCTGCCCGATCACTGGCCAATCTCCTGCGCCCATCTTCGTTGAAGATGTGCTCAACAGCCTAATGTGGCCAACAGTGAGCCCCTCCTGAGTTCCTTCTGCATGACCGGTGTCATGGCTCTCTGCTACAGTGCACTGACCTCCTTCCTGGAGTAGTTATTTGCTCCAGACTGGAGGCTATCCAGCATATCTCGCTCTTCCAGGCTATTGATGCTAAATACGCCAGCCCACTTCCCGACCATTAGTAGATCTTTGCGGTCGACCCTCGCCCTTTGGGGAACTAGAATAACAAGACTGTTGGTTTGGGCCACAGGAGGTAGGTCGAGTGTCCTGCCCTGGGTGCTGTCAAACTTCCGGTAGAGTATCCGAGTCAGGAGTTCTTTTGTACTATGAGCTGGCACTCCTTCCTCTATGGTGGCCAGTATCTCCGCATCAGACAGAGGTGTGACCTTGGCTAGCTCGTGGATAATGTTGATGTCACGAAGTAGTCCTCGGACCCTGTCACAGTGGGACAGTGCAAGCCGTGGCTGTCGTGCTGCTGTCGTGCTGACATTTCCTGCTGCCTATAGACAATCTGCTGGAGAACTTTACCAAACATGGCAGCCGTTTAGCACCTCTATATATCCAGACGTTAAACATGCTGCAGTATGTGCAACATCCAGATGGGGCCATTGAACCCGCGACATCGCACCGCACTGATCCTCGGAAGGACTGCCTGATGGTCATTCGACCCAGTATACACGATGAGATCCCGTTGTCTGCTGCTGAGAAGTACATTGACTTTGCAATCTCAGCACAGATCCACGAGATCAAGAGCATGACACTCGAGCTCAAGCTTCAGGGCACATAGAACAGACGGTAGAGCTCCCGCAGGTTCTGAACAGGTGGGAGATCGTGCAGAGCAACAGCACCATGGACACCACCTATGTGAACGAGGAATACCAAGTCCTAGGTCCGTTGGCTCATGGCCCAACCTTCTATGTGAAGGGAAATGCGTACTATGCTGTGGGTGTAATGAGAGGTTCACGGAATTCGAACTAAGAGCAGGTTTCGAGAAGCCAATGGCAGTTTCACTCTTAACCCACCTCAAGAACACACACGTGAATCCGGCTGCCATGCACGATAGGCTCTTCCTCCTAGGATGTACACTGAGCAGCTCGTAGATGTGATGATGAATGTTTCAAGACTTCATGTCTGGCATGACGAGAATGTCCAGGAGCTGAAGCAAACGGGTTCCAAACAGCAGCTCGTGCATGTGGAGCAAGAACACCAGCAGGTCCAAGCCACATCTAACCAATGGGTAGAGCTGATATTGCATCGTGGTGCATCGGACTGTGTCGCTGTTGAGGTCTTCGTTCAGAAGGGAGGAGTCATCCAGCAGGTGGCTAAGCTAGACGACTTCAAGCTTGTGGTTGATGGGACCAACGTTCTTGGTGAGTTACGTGAGCTGGCTGATTGCCAACTCTACAGACAGCAAACTAAGTCATATGCACTTCTGCGCCTAACCAGTGGAAGCGACGACCTCGAGTCGGTACTCGAGGGCCGTCACCACCTCGGGGGCAGGGACATCCAACCTAATCAGGGCAACTGGCTCAGCTTCAAGATCGGAACCCTCATAGCTGAGACTCGCTCATTAGGTGTGGTGGTACTTTACTTTGGCTATGCTAAGGTATGCGTGTCAAACACATCAGGTATTCAGCTTGAGTGTGCATAGAGCACGACTCCTGTCGTCACCGCTGCAGCTGCCACCACCACAATAAGCTCTGCTGTCCTCTCACCTCTGGATGCTTCATAGTTGAGCGTTGGCCCAGATATCTTTACAGCCTCGTAGTACTCATCGAGACTCTCATCTGTCTCTTTGAGGCTCTGGTTGGCCTGAGCTCGGAGTTGTCATCGGCGTACCTCCCTCTGGCACATATGCTCGAGTGCTTTGCTGTACTCAAACTTCTCCTTAGACAGCGTCTCCATTTGTCTGGTTATGATGCTCATGCTTGACCTCTGACGCCTTCTTGTCGGCGAAGCTGAGTCCCCAGTTCGCTAAGGCCATGCTATAGACTACAGTTTAAAGCTACTATATAACTGCCCCAGTGACGGATCCCCAGAGCTATGTATGAACCAGAGGCTGATCCAGTCGAGGATATAGATGACGAGGACTATAAGGATGTCTATGATGAGGAGGGTGATTATGATGCAGACGACTATGATGTAGCGGAGACCGTGGGTGAGTATGATGATGTAGAGCCTGAATCTCGCAAACTAGTACACCGAGCGAAAGGAATCTATCATACTTACATAACAGTTTCTATTGGTCCGCTGGCTGCAGTTGGGGCTATGATTGCTCTGTTCACAACGAAGGCTGGCGAGATGGTCTGCAAGATCGCCAACAATGCTCTCCATGGGGTGGAGAAGATTTCTGAACCCATACCAGCCATCGCCTCAGGAGTAGGTACATTCTTCAGAGTCGCAGGCCCTTGGCTACAATACGTTGCCATAGCGCTCACGGCCATCTGGGTTGCCAAACATTTAAGCTGCACTATATAAGGATGGCATCTCTGTACGACCTGGTCAAGTCCCTTAACTTCCGAGGGTTGGTCGATAAACCACTGTTCATTGAGGATCCAGCAGAGATTAGACGCCAGTGTATGGAGGTGTTTGAGGAGGTCTTCAGTGATGGTCAAATGAATGACGGCCGTCTGTTCGTCTGTTTAGAGTTCACCCAGGCCATGCGTGACAGGACGGGAGTGGACCTCAGTGATGAAATCCGGGAGTTTATCAACCATCTTTCTTGAGGAACTCTACTATCAGCCTGGTGGATATTACCATGAGCCCCCTCAACTACTCAAGGCTGCACGTCACAGGGGCCACAACTTCACATTAGAGACAGTTATCCAGTGGCTCAGCCACCAGGCGAGGTGGCAGATATACAGACCTCGTCCATGGCACATAAGGCATGCCCATTTTGAGGAAACTGTCCCAAACAGAGTTCACCAGGCAGATGTTCTATTCCTTCCACATGACTCGGTTGGTCATAAGACCTACAAGTATGTCCTCACCATCGTCGATGTCACCAGCAAGTACAAGGCAGCAGTACCGCTCATGGACAAGTCAGCTGGCCAAGCATTCCAGTGTGTCTACGAGGCTTCGGAAAATCCCCTCCAGTGGCCGGAATTGTTGCAGGTGGATGAGGGTAAGGAGTTCAGAGGGGAAACTGCAGCCCTCATGCGGAAACATGGTGTGGCATTTAGGCGAGGCGAGGTAGGGCATCACCATGCCCAGGCTATCGTTGAGCAGTGGAATCGGACACTGGCATAGAGACTGTTCCCACACCAATACGCCCAGGAAATGCCACGCCGAGTGAATGTTCTAGAGTATGGGTGAGACCTGCTGTCGTGGAGAGATCCAATGCCCAGGTTACTAGGCTAATCGGGAAGAATCCGGTAGAGGCTATCAGACACTCTGCTGGTCACAGCTCTAGAGGAGCGAACAGGGGAGAGGAGTGCCTACCACCTAATTCCCTTGTTCGGTACCTGTATAGGCCTGGTGAGCTGGAAGGTGGTCGAGGGCGTGCAACAGATCCTAACTGGGCGATAGATGTTCACAGGCTTGACAGGTATGTGGAGGCGGGGGGGGGGGGGGGGAGGGGCGGCCTACCCTGTACTACCTGGCATGCCAGCACGGAGTGCCTAGGCGACCATTTGTCGTATAAGAGCTTCAGCTAGTCCCTGAAGACACACAGCTACCAACCCCTAGGGTGCTAACATGATACTTGATGGTTTCGGTATGGACCCCATCTGGCAGCACATGGTGCTTATCATAGTAAGCGGAGGGTCCGAGTTTTTCCTGCGCATACGTCACCATACCCTGGTTGTGCATATGTAGGCCTCGGTTTTTAGCTCTGTCCACCCCGCCATGTAGGGCACTGTAGAACCTCTGCCAAGAGACCTCATTCTGCTGATTTGACATCGCCTTAGCTGAACACTTACTTGCAGCTGCGCTCTCCACGTAGTAGCATTTGGAGGAGAGAGCGATGCCACGAGAGCCTTCAAACTCGAGCTTGAACAGTCCCAGAGTCCGTCCAGACAATTTGTCCCAAGCTAGCCAGTCCCGCTTATGAGCCTGGTACTCTGCTCGCATCTCAGGGCGAATGATATCGTCGAGGTTGGAGCCTGCTATAGCGATATACGCAGTGTCAGTGTCCATCTGCAGGTACTCAAATCTGTCAGGAGCTACGTAGCGATCGAGAAAGTCATAGTAGAACTCCAGCATTCGCAGCTTTGTGAGCTCATAAATGGCTATCCCCACCTGGAAGGGCCTTCGAATTGTGATTCTCGGCTTGTGACTCTGGAGCTCGTATGACTCACCGATCCCCCTCGAGATCTTCGAACCATGCACTACACAGGGCCTTGTCTACCATGCATTCATCCTTCGTGAAGCTGGTGTTGCTATGACATGCTAGGGCCTCGATGAGCTTCCTGTAGGCACTGTTGCCGAGGAGTTTGAAGAGATCTGCCAAGAGCGCTTTGCTCTTATCTACATCTCCCGAGCAGCGGGCCACCGTAACATTCTCCACGAACCACTCGAATGGGCACTTGGCCTCATAGTCTATTGTGCGGTTGTTGTAGTATCGCAGCCAGTCGGCGAATGTCTGCATTCCATGCTCGCTGAATGTCTGGTTACACTGTTCCCAATCTGTTCACGTCAAGAGGTAGCCACCCTTGAGCTTAGATGTCCATGCTGAGTAGTCAGGAAGCCCTGGATATTTGAGCTTCTCATGTGTGTCAAACCAGTCATATGGGAGCCAGCTCTTCTGCCGTGTACACCCGTAAGCTGTGATCCATACCTCATATGAGACTCCTGGGCCGAGGTAGTTCAGCACATCGAGAAACCGTAGCTTAGGTGTTATAAGGAACATGGTCTGACTAGCCTTCTTGGCGACTTTCAATGTACCTGTACTGTCAGTCAGCTTATCGACAAAATACTTCTTGATGAGGTTCAGGTCATACCACCCAGAGTTGAACCCCAGTACAGGCACTTGGTCACACCACTCGTTGATCAGTCACTGCTGTTGCTTTGGAAGCGTGTCCAGGTCTGTCGGTATGTACTGTGCCCTAACCCTTGTCCCGATTAGAGATGCTCACCGTTGGATCTCCAGCATGAACTCTCTGATCAGTTCTTTGGGGTCAGGATTGCAGAGGTGTGTCGGCTCACTCGTGATGCCCTCTAAGGAGCAGCCACCTGACACAGAGATAGGTATGTGAGTACTCTCGATCGTGAGAGTCGCCGTAGGATGAGTCTTGATACCATCTAGGAGTGCTTCGATGTCCTAAACTATAAAGTGTGGGTATGGGACAGTCCGAACTCGTTTAGGGACGCTTGGGCAGCCTTTTATACAGCACTCCCACTGCACCACACACGTGCATCCAGAGGCTCTCAGCTTCTCCGCTCCCAGGACTGTCTTGCGGTATCTTTGTTCAGCATCCTCACCTCGCTGGTGTTGTGGACACCGGTGCCAGTTACAGCCATGGAACTGGTAAACGGTATTGGTGGTTGGACCATAACCATCCATGGGCGCGCCCTCTATCCAACGCTCGCCACCATGCCCACACTCTACATGGTGTATGTGTATGCCTCATACTCGATTCAACGAGTAGCCACTGAACTGGATGGTTGGGGCGGATAGAAGGCCTTCTCATACGCAAACTGTGGCACCTCAACCTTCTCACCAGGACACACGATTGTTGTTTTTGCTACCTGCACAGTGAGCAGCGTGGTGTTGAAGACTGCATGCCTATGTAACCTCTGCTGACAGTGACTGTAGACTAGTGTATGTGCCAGCTTGGAGATGTTCTTGATGTAGAAGGCGTGGTGGTCCCACACTCCGATGGTCATGGTGTCTTGGTAGTGAGCCGCTTGCCTGATCATGTGCCAGGTGGCCTCTTTGGTTGGTTCATACACGCGAATCCCGATCTTGGCGAAGAACTCTACCTTGTCCAGCTGATCCAGCGCGATCGTGTGGACATCAGGTACTGTCTTGCCGTAGAACTGTGTGGCAAGCTCTCATGCAGGAGCTGTACTTCTATCAGCTCTCGCTCCTCGGTGGACTGCTAGACATCTCCAGAGACACATGTTGTCGAGGGCAGTCATGCACTTCTTCTGTCATAGCCATTCTGGGAGGGGACCTGTCCCAAGCACAGGCTGGCGCTCGATGACAGCCCTGACCTCAACGTTGATTGATCGAATGAAAGGCCACTTAGAGTTGGGCCGATCGATATTGTCTGTGTTTAGGCGGGCTTGCTCTCTTGCTGCAACACAGTCCTGAGCTGCTCCTATCGTGTTCAGCCACGGGCTCACTGGAGCATTCATGTGGAAGAGCATCACCCTACCGTCTTCGCTGTGACGGATGCGATATGTGTGGGTGTAGCGGAGGTAGAAGGCATTCTGGACAGTCTGCTGGATCTTTTGCATGATCTGGCCTGTGAGGGCTCCTTGTAGACCTCTGAAGAATGTCCAGCATACTGACCAGCGTCCTATATCCTCTGTCTCCCTTTCGCCGAGACTCTGGTCGAGAATGTGTTTGCCTTCTCGCCTTATACTCTTGGCTAAGGGTTCAGACCTAGACCACCTCATCAGCCACTTAGTGATCGCGCATAGGGTAGGTAAGCGCTCCACTGGATGGTTCGCCATCCACCTCGCTACAGTCTTGGCTCTCAAGCTAGCAGTTACCTCCTCGTCCAACTGACGATGCTCACGGATCTACTGCGCTTTCTTTTTTATGCGCTGGAAACCTTCCCATCTGTATTGCTCGGGAGCGTCGCTTCTGCCTCTCCTCGGCACGGACCTGTCCGATCATCTGGAGCATGTCGGCTTTCTTGGCCTTAGAGTAGCCTCTAAGGCCGAATTGCTTTGCAATAGCATGAAGCTGTGCATCAGTACCCATGGTGTATATCCTTGTGGATGGACGCTTCTGCCCCTCCTCGGCACGGACCTGTCCGATCATCTGGAGCAGGTCAGCTTTCATGGCCTTAGAGTAGCCTCTAAGGCCGAATTGCTTTGCAATAGCACGAAGCTGTGCAACAGTACTCATGGTGTATATCCATGTGGATGCCTGTCTCTAATTGGGCGTTCAGACCCTATTATGTGTGACGATCAGTACCTGTGGGTGGTGTATATCCCTGTGGATGCCTGTCTCTATATGGGTGTTTAGACCCTATTATGTGTGGCGATCAGTACCGTGAGTGGTGTATAACCCTGTGGATGCCTGTCTCTAAATGGGCGTTCAGACCCTATTATGTGTGGTGCTGGCGATCAGTACATGTGGGGGTGTATATCCCTGTGAGTGCCTGTCTCTAAATGGGCGTTCAGCCCCTGGTAGTAGTAGTGTCGGGATGATCCTACCTACCTGGCAGCTGTTCGGCGATCCGTGGTGGCCCCAGTCTCAACAACCTATGCCCCAGGGATTGAGAGGGCGGTGGGGGGGCGCATTTGTCTAAATGGAAATCCAGTTAAGGGAGGTTGGGGCTCATTTGTCTAAATGGAAATCCAGTTGAGGGAGGTGGTATCATTTTACTACCCACACTACTACTATTCCGGATTTTGCTAAAGTCACAATTAAAGGCTGAGGATGCTTACAATAGATTTTAAAACAAGAGACCCCTCACGGCAAGAAGTTTAAAGATCCACTACCTAGGCTACAACTCAAACCACTTTCCAGTTTGAACAAAACAAGGCCATCAAGAAATGATAGTTAGCACTGACATAAACTTATTTGGGCGCATGGCAGTTATAGCACGCAGTCGTAAGCTATAGTTGAAGGATATGTACAACATCCTCTAAGACACGTTCCATGGTCCTTGGCAACATGTTGTGGAGTCCTACGCAAAACAAACAAATCAGCATTGGACAAGGAACTATCGAAGCATGATACTTTAGCAGTAATAATCCCTGAAGCACCTGCATGCTTAATCGATGGCATGGGCATTGTGGAAAATGTCAAGGGCAATTAGAAAACCTTTTCCAATTTAGCTGATTCAATATTCAGAAAGGCAATAGCTGAAGGTATACATAGTATCAGAATGTACATTGTCTTCGGATAATTCTCGTGACATGTTCCTCAAAAAACTTTGGGAGAGGTGAAAACAGGGAAGAATGTTGGTTCATTCATCAAAAGAACATTTCGGGAGTCCAACATCGAATGTTTGTGTGTGGTCAAAGCAAGAAGATAAGTCTTATACAGTTTACTTGTAATGACTGGAAACACGAGAAATTCAGGCAGTGACATAAAGGCAAACTACTCTGCAATGCGTGTGCAAGTGAATGCTACAAATTGTCAGAAAATTAGTGTGTAGAACTCCAATCTCTAAGCCAAATCAAGAAGAAGCAGACACACGTGCTGTTTTGCATGCAAATCGTGCAAGCAAACAATGACCTCAATGCAATCGTCGTAAGTTGTATAGATACAGGTGCGCTATTGTTGTTTTAACAAACTGTAGAAGAATCGCAGCTTCTGTACCATGGCAGTGGTGTATGCACCGCACTACCTGCATTGTATTGCTCCACAAGATGTGATAATGCAGACACAATGGATGTGAGTGGAAAGCCGTATGCAGTAAAATATTAAGGTCGAAACTGTGTTATCAGCACACATTCGATATGTTAGGTACCAACTGGTATGGCTTTTTAAAGGGATTTCAACCATGCTATATGGCATAACAAATATTATGTTTTGAACAGATTTGATTTCAATATATTGACCAGGCAATACTCGATTGCGAGCAAATTAGTTTCAAACCATTTAGCAACGGACATACATTATTGGGTTTGAAATTGAGGCGCCGGGATTTTAATGTTTGGAGAGAAAATGCACGTCTGGGATATTATTGAATTCTGTCAGATCACTTAGTCGACGCAGTTGTTATTATCTTCTGTGAAGCGTTTAATAGAAACACTCAGATCAGATTTCCTTTTGCCTGAAAGCATTCCCATGTGCCACTTAGGCAATTATAATGCAAAATGCTTTACTTCCGTTTGTCGGCACCGTGGAAAACTATATCCGCAAAGAAATATGTCCCCCAATACCCTGGCCAAGTGTAGCTGATTATTCAGATGTGACAGATGAAAAAAATCTGAAAGGTTTCGAAATTTGCGAAACTTAAAACAAAACCAATAAAATTGATCTCATGTATATCTTTATTGTCAATTTTTTCTGGCTAAAATCACACAGATGAGAATGGAATAATAGTGTAAACCGGTATAATCATGGTGGTTCACTTGCCGTCGTTGTGTCCTGTCTACCTTCAGCCACCTCCACGCCCTTCAATGTTAGAGTATGTAGGCCATATTTCTCAATTGCGCTGTGTGTACTCACCAGCTTTGAATGGCTGATTCTATCATTTGACAAGTACATCAGTTCTGTTTATGCTACATGCAACTGACGAATTACACGATTGCACTTCTTAACACGCGTGTAGCCGCTATGCTGTAGAGCATGTTGCACTATTTCACGCCATTTCGTATTCACACACGTGAGTGTAGTATTTAAAGAATAAGCTACTCTCAGGACTATTATTTTAACAACTACAAGTTTTAATCAATTCGCTTTGAAATTTTGCTGCACTTTACAGAGTGAAACGTCACCGGACACGCATCAGCATGCTGGCACATCGAATGTAGTAGCATCGTTCATTATTGTTTCTTTTCTAAGAATATTGGCTTAAATTTGCTGAGAACATTATTTTAAGCGAAGAATCTATAACATTGCCTCTCTGCGCTAGAGGCAAATAGCATTTTACAAGAACAGTGATGTCAGAATGACGCAAAATTGCTTTGAGAAATAGATTAAGATTTCCTCCCGGACAAATGCAGTGTTCATTTGCTTAACTCTCTGTCTGCTGACTTTCTGCTGCCTATCTTTTCCGTGGGATTTAATTCTGGACGTGTTGAATATTTTGAAAACAATTTTACTGAAATTAGCTGGTGGCTAATTCAGATCGAAACCTCCATTCCCATGACACATCCCTGCATTATTGCTCCTGAACAATTTCCAAGGAATGCCGTGATAGCTTCTAGGTGAACAACTTAAGTGCGTTAATCCTAACGGGATAAAATTAGGAAATTAAACGAAATGGTGCTAATATGTAAATTAATACTGTTATCCTCGTGGCACTTTCATGACATATTAGAGCTCATTTGTTTTTGGAATTTCCGTGGGCATTGTTGAAAATGACCTGAGAAAGACTGTACATGCTATGAAACTGAAATCACATTTCAATCGCTGCAATGACTGGCAATCCAGTCGAACACCGTTCACTGAGGTGATCCCTATGCATAAATCATGTCGAATAGCGCCCAGTCTACTTGCCACTACCTAGATTTTCGTAGAAGAGCTGGTTGCCAAATTTGTGAAGTGTCTCTCAGTAATGGTGAAATTATCGAGCAATATCCCGAATCACTTCCGCCCAACTCATCTAACATACAACGGACAAATTGCCTGATTATTTTCTTAAATCCATATTGAACTTCGAGGACTGAAAACCAATACCGTCATGAAGAAAGAAGTTGATTTTCACAGTGGCTACATAGCATCAACTGTGGTCAAAATGAGGCAAAGTAGTTACAAAATATCTAACATAATAATTAATACGCCATAGTAATAGATTGTTTGTGATTTTTCGCCCTTCGCCTTCAAAATCTTAGGTATTGCAAAGGTCAAATCCAAATACATGTATCTAACTATTAAGGATACGGTACCTGTTTGCTGATACACATTATTAACAATTTCATGACTAAATCGGCCAAAACTGGCCTCTGCAGTGGTCTTAAGAAATATCCATTTGTAGGTCAAGAGAAGAAAGATTTTGCAAATGCATCGCTGGAATGACTGGCTCGGTAAGAGAGCCAGTCATTTTAGTGGTAAACTGCAAATGGACATCCAATCTAATAAGTAAAAATTTTAATTTTCGTGACCAAATTTGATCATTAAAGAGTTAATGTCATGGGGCTGAACGCTATTTCTTCCTCACCATACCACACTTCTATAGCAACATAAATATGCAAATTGCTTCCATGCTCATTGCCGTGACATTATTCAATTTAAATGATATATATATATATATATATATATATATATATATATATATATATATATATATATATATATATATATATATATATATATATATATATATATATATATATATATATATATATATATATATATATATATATATATATATATATATATATATATATATATATATATATATATATATATATATATATACTATGGGTACCGAAGTTCGTGAATCTAAGCAAGTAATGCACTCGTGAAAGAAACCTCTTAAACAGATCTGCGCAAGAATTTAACACAATGTGAAATAACATTTCCGAATACAAACGAAAAAATTTCGGTACAAAATTTTAATTTTTAAATAAATTCCAAGCATTTGAACTGAGCCAGGTTATGTGTGAAATAGCGGTACCGAATTTCGTGAATTGGTGATTATGCATCTTCAGTTGTCTGGTACATGCTTGTAAATCCGTAAATATCACTGTATTAGTTTGTTGAGTGTTTGAACTGCTAATTTTGCCCGTTTTAACCGATAAATTAGTCCTACAAATGAATGTATAAACTATAAAAGCAGTTGATACATTTGAAGAGAAGAAAAAAACCCCAAATGGATGCCGCTTTCTTTAGGTAGTGACGTCACATGAAATTCACAAATATTAATGAGCTGAAGAAATGAGCTAACGCTATGGTCTTTAAAACATGTTCAGCAGGCATAAAGGAAAGAATAAAAAAAAGTTTCTCGTTAAAAAAGACATGTGTGCACTTTCTGTTAATTTTGACATTTTGGTAAATGATTAATAAGCACCCACCCCTTCCTCTAGAGCCTCTCCAATAAAATTTAGACGTGCTCCCGTCAATCAGGCTAATCTGACGCGGCGGGAAAATGTAACCAAAACAGGTGGTAACTTTGGATTGTAAAAATTGCTCATTTTCGGTGCAAAACAAGCGCAAGTAAGTAATCTAAGAAAGTGCATTAAGGAAGCTTGCAATTTTTATCACTACCATCAGTAATTGTATGAAAGGTTTTTTGTTTGGACCGTATTTTGCTCAAAACTTTGTCAAAAGCTTCAGAACTGTCAATCAAAACGTGGGTACGGTGTAGATGCGTTCCATGCAACGTTACATCATAGAACGAGAGCGGTAAAAACAAATTCTGGTCTATTTAGCTGCTAGCCTGGTCAACACACCCCTCATGGCAATCTCCTTGTCACCGCATTGCGTCTTTGCTCTCTAATGCGGCAAGAGTTTTAATTCAATTGAGATTCCACATGTTCGATGGTATATATGATTTGGCGTTATCTGGGTTTCATAATCGAATTGCATATGAAGTCTTACTATGATTAATTGTGCCAAATCTAGTTATAGTCAAATGGAGGCTGCATTTGGTGTGTACTTCGTGATAATGTGACCTAGATATTTGAAGCTTTGTCTTGAATCTCATAGAACTTATTAATATTTCGGTATGGCTAGCTCACTACATAAGCCACATTGAGGTCCTTTCTGCTCCACTAATAGTGCATGTCGGCATGACTGTCTGCTTGTCCATCAGTCTTTCTGACTGAACCAGTAGTTGAAGAGATTGAGCATTCGCATTAGCAGTTTAAAGTGTTTCAAACCATGCCTTATGGCATAAACAAATATAATGCTTAATAGTGTGAACCGATTTGATTAGAATAATATTGGTAAGGAAGCAATCGATTCGGATTAAATTAGTTTCAAACCATTTAGCAACGGACGTGCATTATTGATTTTGAAATTGAGGCGCTGGGAGTTCAATGTTTGGTGAGAAAATGCAAGTTTGGGGTATTATTAAGTTTTGTCAAGTCACCTTGTCAACGTAGTTATTATTATCTTCTGTGAAGCTTTTAACAGAAACACTCAGATCAGATTTCCCTTTGCCTAAAAGCATTCACATGTGCCACTTACGTGAATTCCAATGTAAAATGCTTTACTTCCGTTTGTCAAAACCGTAGAAAACTCTATCCGTAGAGAGGAATTATGTTTGCTCACTATCCCGAGTAAGCCTACCCGATTATTCGGCTGTGACAGTTGATGGAAAAAGAATAAGAAGTTTCGGAATTTGCGAAACAATGTCAATAACATTGATCTTATGTACATCCCATAATGCACTATACATGATGTGTTGACCATCGCCGCTATTCATAAAAGTCGCCAAGCAAAGAAGGTCCATGATTGACCATGTGCTAAGAATACCAGGGGACACACCCGCACGGAGAGTCTTGGAATTCGGCCTACATTGGCAGAGACATCGAGGAAGCGGTACAGTCAAATCAAGAATTGACCGGAGGAAGCTGGAAATGTTGGCTGATGAGAAGACACAGGGGGCAAACGCGAAGAAGGGCTGATTGCAGCTGTATGATGTTTCTACTACTATGATAACAGTTTAATTTGATCATGGTGTATACCGGAAATCTCTTGATAGTCCACGTGACGTCATTTGGTCCTGTCCCCTTCCAGCCACAGGTACCCTCTTCAATAGTAAAGTGTGTACGCCATATTTGGCATAGGCATAGCATGTATTCACCAGGCTTGGATGACTGGTTCTATAATTTGGCAAATGCATCAGCCATGTTTAGGCCAATTTAATGTTTTGTTGTACGACAATTCGACCAAGATAAAACAATATCGGAGATGAGAACAAAATAATAATGCGCTGTTTCTGCTCAGAAGCGTTAAGCTATTACAGTATTACTCCTTTCATCGTATTAATAGTAAAGATTAATCTAGAAAATCCAAAACGTGTTCTTAGTGAGTGCACATTTGCTGCCCAAGAGAAGACTACTTTTGAAAATTTACCACGTTAACGAGCCAGCCATTCCAGTGGTACATTTTTTTTAATCGTCTTCTCTTGGCCTGCAAATGGACTTTTCTCATGGCCATTGAAAAGCCATTTTGAGCGGCCTGGCCATTAAACGGTTAACAAAGCCACAGAGAACAAAAAGAGTTACAGAACATTCTGAGGAATTCTGATTGATAAGGATCTGGCTGAGAAAAATTGCTAGCTGAAAAGAATCTTGAAAATAATGCCTTAACATTCCAGCATTAATATGTATCTGGATATGGAAGAATTACGTTAGGCGGATCTGTTAAACAAAAATATTAATTGTTATGGACTTTGTAAAATGCACCTGGTAAATTGCCTTATTGCAGTTCTTAACACTTGTGCAGATGGTATGCTGTATTGCATGTTGCCCAGTTCCACATCACTTCATATTCACACACGATAGTGTAGTGCTTAATACTACCAATTTAACAGCAACGAGTTTTAATCAATTTGCTTTTAAAACTTGCCGCACTTTATGCTGTGAAATGTCACAGGGCACGCATC
Source organism: Chaetoderma sp. LZ-2023a (assembly GCA_034401795.1). NCBI lineage: Eukaryota > Metazoa > Mollusca > Caudofoveata > Chaetodermatida > Chaetodermatidae > Chaetoderma > Chaetoderma sp. LZ-2023a. The sequence goes on from CM067359.1 coordinate 113,517,503, forward strand.
AGGCTGATGGAAATTGGACGTAGCAGTATCGTTCATTATGGTTTCTTCTCTGAGAATATCGGCTTAATTTTGTTGCAGTTTCCAATCGTTTTCTTAAGCGAAGAATCTACAATAATGTGGAACTCTGCCCTAGAGGCAAATAGCGTTTTACAAGAATAAGAAGGTGTAAATGAACCAAAATTGCCTTGATGAGTAGATTAAGATCTTCATTCCTGAGACGTGCAGTGCTCATTTGCTTAACAGTCTGTCTGCTGACTTTCTGGTGCCCAATATTTACGTTGGGATTTGACACTGGATATACTGAATATATTGAAAAGAATTTGATTGAAAGTTGCTGGTGGATAAGCCACCACCAACTTTCAGTCAAATTGTTTTCAAAATATTCAACTTGTCCAGAATTATTGCCCGTTGAATTGTGTGTACGCTAAATTTCTGCAGCCTACATTTTTCATTGGATTTAACTCTGGATATACTGAATATTTTGAAAACAATTTCAAGTCACCAACAACTTTCAGTCAAATTATTTTCAAAATATTCAACAGATCCAGAGTTAGTACCCATTGAATGTATTGCTATTTCTAGCCATGCTCCGACAATTTCTAGCTATGACGTGCCTATTTCTAGCAATGCCCCACATATTTCTAGCTATGGCCTGCCCATTTCTAGTTATGGCCCACACATGTCTAGCTATGACCCACACATTTCTAGCTATGATCCGCCCATTTCTAGCTATGACACCGCCATTTCTAGTTATGCCACGCCCACGTTGTACGCATGTTTGAATCAATTTATATACGTTGAATCCTATATTTTAGGTATCATAATTTCAAGAACATGTTACCGATAAGCTTTTAAAAGCTTAGAAACTTATTCGGCTGGATGGGTGTGAGGGGCGGGTTTGGCGGTGGGGCGTTGTTGCCTATAGTAGCAATAGCTCCCAGTCACATTATTTGCAAAATGTTCAACAGAATATGTCTTAAATTGCAAATTTATCAAAGACATGCAATTCATTTACTCGTCATAGATATTTCCATTTGTGTGATGGTCATATACTAGAGTCACAAAGGGGAATGGCATGACTATTACAGCTTAGCCGGTGTATATTCGAACTGATGCCTGAAAACGCAGGTTACGGGGCCGGTACATGGACACTAGTGGCCTAATACGGCCCAGTCAGAATAGGGAAAATCAGCATAGACTGTAACAAGTGTAATGCATTCACATTATGCATATTTGTTAATCATCTATCCCCTATAATTTCAAATTTGTGTCAGGAAATATGTCATCACATTTCCCCGGGAAGACTTGGCGCCCACTACAATCTCTTTACCAATGTATCTGTACATGTGGAGATGATTTCCGTGCACCATAATCATAAAACACGGATCTGCCACTCATGTATCTGACGTCATAATTAATGGAGGAATCCAGTGTTAGCGATACCCCCGCTCATCTCATCGAGCCAGTCATTCCAGTGGTAAATTTCCAAAAATGGTCTTCTCTTGGTCTGCAAATGGGCATTCAATAAGCAGATATTTTCTTTTCATGACCAAATTTTCCCCTTAAAGTGTTAAAATAGTGTTCCTTGTATGTCTCTCCCGGCCTCTATGGAACCACACATGTACTGACTAATAGTGAGGAAGGGCAGTGTAATAAAACACGCATTTGAACGATGAGCGACTGAATATAATATTAATGTCCAGTATGGTCTCTTCCCAGACAATATTGGCTTAATTTTCCTGTGCTTTCTTAAGATTACTGCATTATTCTTGAGAAGAATCTTCAAGAATGCCACCATACAGTTATTAGCGTATTAGTTCCACTAACGAGACTAGGGCTGGTCATAAATGAAGCAAAATGGACACGGTATTTAGATTCCAATGTGCACAAACTCCAATTATGAGATATATTAGCTTAACACTTCCATAGACAATCTCTTAGCGTATAACAGAATTGACCTTTCCTGTTTATCCATCTATCATCTGACGTCGTATATACATCATAATCAACCACGTGACGTGTACGAGGACGCCACAATTAATTTTGGCATGACTGGCTCGATTTAGTCCGTCTTTACCGCTTAATAGTCCGACACGTTGTACGAATTGTATGGCTTTACCATTTAATAAGCATTCTGTTGAATACTTTGAAACTACTTTGACTGGACACTGCTGCTTCCAGAAATCGATAGTCATGGAGTTCAGGGATCAATCGATCCAGAGGCGGATTAAGGTTACATGGGACCCCTGGCTGTAGCTCAAACAGGGGCCCTTTCGTCAAGATAAATACTAGTGTAAGTAAACAAGAAATTCTATTGAATTGAAATTGTGTAAATATATTGAATTTCATTCACATACCTTATTATTAAATTAGTCGTTTACGAACTTTTCTCATGATGAAGTCATCAATAATATCAGTGAACTTCAGTGAGTTTACAATTTCATTTTCAATACTCATAAGAGAAAATGATCGTTCTCCACTGCAGTTCGATGTCATCATGTAGAGATAGATGTGTAGTGCGATGTGGACATTTGCAAAGCTGTGGTGTGCACATGAACACATTCAACAGTAACATCATTTTCAGCTCTGCGCTTGTCTTGTGCTGCGCATTGTGCTTCTTTATGCTCATGTCCACCGACAGTCTTGAACAGCTCTGAGAATTGGACTAATTCAGAAGGAAAGCCGTCTTCAAAATCATTTGGATATTCTTCCATTAACGTATGTGCTGCCCTTCGGATGCCATCATTGCTGAGCTCAGTTAGGGTGGAAAGAAAACCAAATTTATCCTGGATGTCCTTGTACGCATCTAAAGGATGTTGGAGAGATGAAGATAGTGTGTCAATGATGACCAGAAATACTTCAACTTTGAATTTTTCTCCTGGTGAAAATACTGTTTCGGCTGATGGATCCTCATCAAACTGGCATTTTCTCTTCTGTGGTCGTTTTAAAGATTCTTTGTACTCTTTAACTACAGATTTTATCTTTCCTTTTTCTTCGAAGCATTCAAATTCAGCATGCTGACTTTTGACAAATTCAAGGATAGATTTCAACAAATGAACTGCTGAAGTCAAAGCCAGTCCACTCTCTTGAAGGGATAGACTCGTTTTCTGAAATTTTCTAAAATTGTGTCCCACATTTCAAGTAAGATAGCGACTTCCAGTTGTTGAATTTTCTTGAGAAGTCCTTCTGCTTCGAGTCTGCTGTCTCGTGGCTGATTTTCATCATTTGCCAATTCTTCCAGTGCTGAAATAGTCTCATGATAGCCTCTGTTTACAGACCCTACAGCATCATGTCGGGCTGACCATCTTGTGTCAGACAATGCCTTGCTAACGGTAACCCTTTCAGGTGTCCATGATGTACCTGCCAACGATGGGTAGATGCAACAAGCCACGCATATAGGCTTTGCTGAAGATAGAAAAATCCGGCTGCAGCAGGACAACCTTCTGCTGCACTTTTTCCAACTAAATTAAGGGAATGTGCTGTGCACGGCACATAATGAGTAACACTGCACTTCTCACGAATGATAGCCTGGACGCCCTTGTACTTCCCGCTCATATTCGCAGCATTGTCGTATGACTGGCCACGGCAATCTTGAATGTTTATGCCATTTTCTTCCAGGAAATTAAGAATAAGTTGGGCGATTTCTTATCCGGTGGGGGAAAACATTGGTATGAACTGTAAAAATCGTTCAACAGGGTCATAATGTAGAACATAGCGGACAATCGCTGTTAGCTGGTCCACATGCATGATATCCGGCGTGGAGTCTACAGAAATTGAGAGGTACTTTGCGGATTTGATTTCATCAACAATCACAGACAATACCTTTTGACCCATAAGCTCTATCACCTCTTCACAGATAGTTGAAGACAGATAAGACGCGTGTCCACGTCCCTTGTTCCCATGCTTAGAGATATGTTAAGCAAGAAATGTGTCATACTCACTCAGTAGTTCAAAAATTCCAAGGTAGATGCCATTGCTCGATGAGCCTATCAGTTCATTCTTGCCACGAAATGCAAGACCACGAATACAAAGAAATTGTACAACGCTAACTATTCTTTGAAGAACTTGTTTCCAACATTGGATTTCACTTTACCAGATCAGAGTCGATTTGACTAGATGATTTCCGAGCACATAGTGCTGCCATTGCATCAAGATGTTGCTTAGAGTTTTCATGGCTTGAAAGCAATTCATGAGCATGTTTCCAATCATTGAATCCACGTGTTAGCTTACTCATCGTAGGTGACATCTACTTGCATACAAAGCAATAAACGTGACCACTGGTTTTTTAATAGCATAACCAGTTTCTGTCAAACTGTTCCCCTGTTCATGCATGAACACGTGTAAACAATGCTAAAGTACAATGCCGGCGTTGTGACTCTTTCTCCAGCTGCACCACTGATTCCTGAAAACCGCCATCCTTATGTTGACATGAGGATGAACCACGCTGAATCCAGTAATTTCGCTGGTTTTCAGAGAGTTTTTTCTGGCCAAAGATGGAGATCGCCAATGCCAAGATCGTCCACAACAGGTTTTGGTGAAGGAGTCGTAATTGCAGTCTCCACTTCAGTGTCTGTCTTTGATACAGAGGGCTGCTCCACATCTTCTCTCGTAGACGTAGTGGGTTTGAAGAACGATGAAAGTTTGGGAGTCTTCTCAGCAATCTCAGTTTTTCGTTTCATCTTTTCTAAGGCAGCTGCACGCTTTTGTGCTCCGCTGGGATAGTTAGGTTGCATGACTGAAAAGAAACAAAAAAGGAAATTTAGCATCTAATTACATAGCATGTGTAGTGACTAGTGACGTCATAAGAACAATTAACTTGTTTACAACGGTATCTCATAATTATTATATTTGCTAACTAATAATAATATAATTATTTTACCATATGAATTATATTATAATACAATTATATTATCATTAGTGAACAAATAGAGATTTGAGACATACTAAGTGAGGAAAACAACAATCTACTAACTGGTTTCACAAATCAACACTGGTAAAATACACAATGTACATCACACATTATGACTGATCACAAACTGATCTGAAGACAAAAATGTGTAAATCATAGGCTATTAGGCAGTTTACTGCTATAGTAGATATTGCTTCCTGACAAATATAAATGAAATCGGCCCAGACGACGGATCACGGATGGTAGGTCACTAGTACTCACTACTGTCATTAGGTAAATAGCAATGGCATAAGCTGACGGACCTTCGGGCCAGGTGAGCTAATAATACGCCAATAAAATACTTGATATACATGCCTTCCATGTTCTAACACGCGTATAGTGCCGGAATCTTCCTTCTAGTGAAAATAAGAAAAGTAGTGGAATGAATGGGATTATTCGGATGGCCGGTTTTCGTAAAACATTTATTATTCACTGGTACCTGATTCTACTTGCGAGCAGGTGGAACCGGGTAGCAGGGAAAAAAATCACGAAATCGATTTTCAGAAATTCAAAATAGGTCTACCGTCTACACCCGATGTCAGTACATGAAAACATACATAGAGAATGTATTGTATTCTTACCGTATTCTCTCAAGATGAAAACATGTGTGATGTGATGACCCGTTTAACTTGCGCTCAATGTGCTGTAATAAATAACACTAACAGTCAGCTTTTCTCTTTATTACGGTGCAATCAGACGGTATCCCGTATCTGTGTAATTTCGAACGGAATTTCCTGTAATTGGCTGTAAATATGCCAATTTCATTATAGGCCATAATTATGCACTTTCCGTGAAATGGATAGAGGCAGACCGCGCCGGACCTGAAGACTGACTTGCTGAGGAGTGTCAATTTGCAGAGGAAGAGAAGATTATTTTGACAGTTTTACCATTGGAATGACTGGCTGTTACCGAGTCAGTTATTCCAGTGAGAAATTTTCAATGATAGTGTTCTCCTGGTCTGCAAATGGATATTAATTTAAATAAGCAAACGTTTTGATCTTCTTGACAAAAGTAAAGTAGTAAACAATATTGAAAATCATGACAACGATTTTTTTCAGTTAACTAATTTTGGGGGCCCCTAAATATTTGGGGCCGCTGGCTTCAGCCCAGTCAGCCCCCCACGTTATTATGTTACGCAACCAAAGTCCACTTCAAAGTGTTATAATCCTATGCATTTATCAACGGAGAATGGTCAGTATTCTATGCGTAATAGAGGGAGCCAGTTATGGATATGGCCCTCCAATTTATAGCTAAGCTTACCCATTTTTTGTGCACGTTGGATTCAATTTGGCACGTTGAAAGCTGAATTTTTAAGGTAAATATTCAGGTAACCTGATGGATAACCTAATTGTGAGATGTTAACTGTTTGCCATTTATGACATATTTCCTTGATATGTGTTATCTGTAGTAGAAGGATAACTAAAGATCCGATAAAATGCCGACTACAAATTTGTCACAGTTCCTATTCCAGGTCTTTTTTCTCAAGAGCGTGTCTGTTGTTATTAGATCACTGCAACCTCCTTACACACCAAGGAATTGATGCGTACACGCATACACGCATACACGCATACACGCATAGACGCATACACGCAGATTGATTGCATTCACTCACATGAGCAATAACATTCACATACGTGTGCGTGCATCCAGATAATGACGTGCTGCAAATGCAGACTGAGCCGCGCATATTCTCGATCAGTGTGGTTCCATTGGATTCCATGCTGGTAGAAAGCTATGTAAGCTCAGTTGTCATTTATCCTGACATGTTACCAAAGCAAACTATATCTTAAAAATAAGCATTGGATGATGGAACTCATGTCAGATTTGTGGCATCACTGCAGGACACATCGCTTAAGCCGAGTTGCCTTCTCAAAATGTGAAATAGCTTATACATTTGTGTGAGATTGCTCTGCAGACACTATGATTCTACGTCTCAATCGACTGACTAATTAGTCATGGTAATCTTCAAATCAAGGCAGTGACACTTCTATAAGAAGAGAGCGTGCACCATGCTGCATCCAGGGCATTATCTGGGCGATTGATTTTCAGTGCACCGATAAGCAATTCTTATATATGATACAGCGGGATTTCGTTTTCACGCATTTCAATAAATCTTGCAATTAAAAATACATCAGCTCATCAGTTCAGTGGCATTAGAGCCATACATGAGCAAAATGTGTAATTAACTTCTACCCGGAAAAACGCTGAAAAACAGCAGAGAAAATATCTCACTGCATGCCAAGTTGATGCTACGGATATGACGATCGATAGCGTAAATCACGAAATTTGTGAAATGTAAAATAAAACCAAAACAATTGATGTATGCCAAAGTCATTCCCGCTAGCATCAACGTGAGTTTTGCAAAATTGATCCTCTCATCGTGTTGGATTTCTGTCCCGAAGCTCACAAAGGTGACAACGGAATAACGACGAAAACAGTGAAGCAATCGATTATTCATTTTGAGACTCATATAGAGCCGCATCTGACACTGCTGGCACTAGGCACGTCGCTGTCAACAATATCTCAGCGGTCTGACTGCTGCAAGCCACGAACAAATAATTTCAATGATCTGCTTAATATTTTGAAAAGAAGTTGACTGAAAGTTGTTGGTTAGTCACTAACATCATTCAGTCAAATTATTCTCAAAATATTCAACAGGTCCACGGTTATTGCCCATGACAAATGTATTCTGCATAAATTCAAAAGGCAGGCAGTTAATAAAGTATTCTCTCAACGACACGGACGATCAATTTCTGTTAAAGAGTGAAACATGTTTGAAATAGTTCAGCTTTTTTATTTCATGAACGTATAACGTTTTCTGAATAAATGTTGTGTTGTAAAATTGAGCTTAAATTACACCACGATATGCGCACTGTCATTTATAGCAATGAGCTTCAATCTAATTATGTTAAAAGATAATCTGTAATTTCTATATTAAAGGATAACTAATCCCATCTCTTGATAGCTAATCGGGTGATCTAACACGCCGGTCATAAACTATCCAGGCAATTTTAAGCTTTTTATCACGCCGCTAAGGAAAGATATTCAGGATTTAGTAGTTAAATGTTGGTAGATTTCTACACCCTACGACTTACTTTTCAACCAATCAGAAAAATCCTAGTGTGTCTGCCTCTGTATATATGCTCAGTCATCGAGGCTCCAGCTATAGTTTGGCAATCTGGTATAAAAGCAATCCTACAGGTATGCTGTTGAATATTTTGAAACCAATTTGATTGGAAGTTGTTGATGCCATAGGCAGCAACAACTTCCAGTCAAATTAGTTTCAAAATATTCAATGGGATGGGCATTACATAATAAAGAATGCGATGCTTTGGAGCTGACATGACATCACACACAATAGCTTGAGGAGACAATATGGTGTCGATCACTGTTCAACATTTACTCGATATTACAAAACAAATAGCTGCGATACAGATCAGGGAATGTGACAGGATATGAATGATGTGGAATCTATAAACCATATTCTATCGGTGCAATACAACATTTGAGATGAGATTAGCATCGCTTTAATCCGCCTTTATGTAGGCATAGGTATACGGAGAAAGGTTAGTACCATAGGCCATACAAGAGTACGACCTATGACTGCATATAGCATAGAAGCTTAGTAGTGCTTCCTCTTCCACAATGATTTCAGATTTCTAGCTAGTCCCCGCCCATTTCTATCTTTGTCCAGACCATTTCTAAATACTGTTTGTGAGTATTGGAATCGATTTGAAACTTTGAAACAAAAATTCCCAAAATCTCAATTTCAAGGTAACTCTGCTAGTAATATGTGGGATAATTTGAAACAAGTTTGACTGCGCGTTGTTGATTCCCGGAGTAGCATTTGCTCCCTGTCAGATTAGATTCAAAATATTCAACATAATATTTATTAAATTGTAAATTCATCCCAAAGATCTGCAATTCGTGTACTTTAGTGACGGACATTTCGATTTTTGTGACAGAGTGACACCATTTTTATTGTGACGTCAGGAAAGAGGTACCAGGTATAGTTATGATGTCACATGACTGAGGGGCAGATAGAATCCTTCTAATCTCCATCCACATATTATTTCCCATGAAGAATTGCATCGAAGAAGAAATGCCGACATAGCGTACAGGTGAACAACGTATTGCGTGAGTTAATACTACCATGGGAGGCCAAATGAAGCGAAATGGCGCTAACAGATACATTAATACAGTTATCCTTGCTGCAATTTCATGGCATGTGAGAGCACATTTATTTTGGAATTTCCGTGACCACTGTTGAAAAAGACAGTGCATGTTATGAAACGGAAATCACGTTTCAATCGCTCCGACGATTACCAATCCACTCGAGCCTCGTTTAATGATGGGATCTCAATACGTAAATCGTGTCTAATAGCGTCCAGTCTACCAGACACTGCACAGTTTCTTGTACAAGAGATGATTGCCAAATTTGTGAAGTGTTTCTCAGTAATGGCAACATTATCGGGCACTCTCCCGAACACACAACCGACAAATTGCCTGATTATTTCTTTAAAGCCCTTTCTAACCTCGAGGAGTGAAAAGCAATGCCCTCGCAGGGAAAGAAGTTGATTTTCCTTGTGCGGAAGGACCACAACTGTAGTCTAAATTATGTTCAGAAAACTGAATTGTTATAGTATGAAAGGCAATTTGTGAATGAATTTCTCTATTAATTTGTTATAGAATAACAATGCCATGGATGAGGAATTACATAGTGCAAACTGTGTTGATCTATGTACGATGACTGGTCGCCCTTAGCCATTTGAACTATGTAGTCCCAGAATATTGATTTACAAATATTTTACAGGAAACCTGTAGAGTATTTTTAACAAATTTGACACGAATCTGTCTCTGCCTCTGTTAGCAACAGCCTCAAGTCAAATTAATTTCAAAATACTGCAAATACAGCAAGAACAATATGCTGACTACACATTTATCATTTGTGTGTGTGTTTACGCTAACAGTATTGTAACATGAAATCCATTTACCTAGGAGTACATTTTCTAGTTTTGTATTAAAGCCACGCCATGTAAACTAACAAATGCGGCTGCATTGCCTGGTACACGCCATTGGTGTTGTATGTGAGGTAATTACGTGCGTGCGTGCGTGCGAGCGAGCGAGCGTGCGTGCGTGCGTGCGTGCGTGCGTGCGTGCGTGCGTGCGTGCGTGCGTGCGTGCGTGCGTGCGTGCGTGCGTGCGTGCGTGCGTGCGTGCGTGCGTGCGTTCGTGCGTGCGTGCGTGCGTGCGTGCGTGCGTGCGTGCGTCGTGCGTGCGAGCGAGCGTGCGTGCGTGCGTGCGTGCGTGCGTGCGTGCGTGCGTGCGTGCGTGCGTGCGTGCGTGCGTGCGTGCGTGCGTGCGTGTGTGTAAATGTGTGCGTGCATAAGCTCGCAGGCGACTATGCATGCATTCATATGTGTGCATGTGCATGCGTGTGCACATGCATGCGAGTATATGTAAGTGCGTGAGTGTGCGTGCGCGATTGCGCGCTTGCCTGCGTGTATGCGTGTGAGAGCTGGAGAAATAGATGGAAAGCGCGAGATTTTGAGTGCGCCATGCCCCATTAGCAATCGTATATAAGAACACGCAAACTTATCTATTCATTTCGTCAAAATCGGGTTCTTACTTCTTAGTCAACAATCGCATCATACGTAGGCCTGCTGTTTCCCAATCAATTACCGCTAGCCTGGCCGCACGTAGAGCTGCGCGATATACCGATCTTACACCGTAAACCGGTTCAATACGGTGATGATTTGCAAACCGTCGTAATCATGCTCAAACCGAGTTTTCGGTTTAGCCAATACTAATTAATCTCTTTTCTTAATTACAAATATTGCTGCTAAGTCGACCTCTGTAAATGTCTTGGGAACTGTCAATTTGCATAGCTAAAGAAGTATATTTTTGACAATTAGCTACTGGAATTACTGGCTCGATAATGAAACCAGACACCCTAGGGGTAAATTAAAAAATAATCTTTCTTTTTCTGCAAATTTGATAAACAATTATAATTATATTGACCAAATTTGTCCAGTAAAGGGTTAAAGCACAGACCCATCTGAACAGTCAACATTTGCGTTATTTTATATTCCTTCTAAATTTCTTGTGATGAATTGCACTCTGTCTGTAATATTTTCAATATTTTGAAACCATTGTGACTGCCAGGTGCTGCTGTTGTTTGTAGCACAAAATCACAGTCCAATTAGTTTCGAAATATTTAATATACATGATAATATTTATAAAATTGTAAATGATTGACTTTCTATAGGTCTTTCATATTCAGTGTTAAGATAATCTAATTGTGTATGAAATGATTTTTCTACTTAATTCGTGTACGTATGATCGAGGCTTGTTTGACCTCTCGTGCTGTACGAATAATTATGACAATTCCGTTAAAATCGCATGATTACCTATATCTAAGCTTCTGCTAATCTAAACAGGTAGTCCACATCGCGAGTTCTTAGGAAGTTTTAAATTGTCTCAATTCGGATGCAATATAAACATGTTTAATGGCACTGTATTTTTGAGCGAGCGAGTTATCACAACAAAGCTATGTAATCCATGCCATGTTTAGATACTTCTAAGTGATTAGCCAAGATCACAAGTTAACAACTACCGTGACCAGTTGTGTCAGTTTGCGTTATATCTAGGTAATAGCGTATGGTCTAATCATACCCACCATTGTAACGGGACAAAATCATCATTACTGGGATGTGTAAACAATATGATTCGATGACCACTTGTCACCAGAATGTTAAAATGAGAGCAATTGATTGAAAGATTTTGCTGTTCCGTGACACCAACAATTTTCAACAAGCAGTCTAAAAATAATAGCTCTTTATTTAACTGATTAACAACAAGTATATATCATGTTGTTCGACGCATGATGATGATTAAACACACCATACACCTCGCGCATTATAATTAATCGGTTGTAAATAGAACACAAATTATTGCTAGTCGTTAAGAAGCTAGATTTTAACAATTACAGGCGTAATCAGAAGTTATAGGTTTGATTGGCGTCTATCGAGTCTCTGATTCCGTGTCCCATTCACGCTGGTTTGTATGTCAGTGTCTATTACTACTTCCCCAGTTTTACACTGATACCCATTTTTACTCCTGGTGGAGAGAGTGACAGTGAGGGGTGAAGTATATTGCCTATGTTTCCAACGATTGCTCATCCGCCGCTTCATCGTCTGATAGTCGAGTGAGATTTGAACCTCGCCCGGCTGTTACCAGTCGATCATGCGTCAAAGATTCCAGACAGCGCAAGCATAGTTGCTACATGCGTATGTAAAGAATATTACACACAATAATTGTACACACTCATCCCTGGCGCCATCCACCCCATAAAACCGTTATACGGTTAAAACCGGGGTGAAAATTGACACCGTCAGCGGTTTGACATTATGCCATATAGCGCAGCCTTAGTCGTACGCATCTCGTCTCCTATTTGAATGCGAATGCAGTGGCCAACATCCTGGTCCATTTAGCTGGCCAGCCTGGCCAGCCTGGTCCACCCACGTCTCATGATAATCTCCTTGCGTCCTCATTGCGTCTTTGCTCTCTAATGCAGCAATGCTTTTCATTCGAATGAGTTCACATGTTCAACGGGATATATGAAATTGGGGTACCTGTGTTTCATGATCGAATTATATAAGCTGTCATAGTATGAACGCTTAATTGTCCCAACTCCTTTGATTCTAAGTTCTTGCATTCCAAAATGTTAGCCAAAATAGTGTTTTGGGGTTATACCTCGTGATACCGTGACCTACATATTTGAAACTTTGTGCTGAATCTCAAATAATTTAATAATATTTCCGTATGGGTAGCTCACTAACTAAGCGACGTTCTGTTCTACTACATATGTATGGAGGCATGGCTGTCTGCTTGTCCATCAATTTTTTTACGAAACCCGAATGTGAAGATATTGTGCATTCGTATTTGTTGTTTAAAGTCGTTCAAACCATGCAATATGGCAAAACAAATATTATGGTTAATATTCTGAACAGATTTGATTAGAATATATTGGCAAGCAGCATTCGATTCCGATTAAATTAGTTTCAAACCATTTAGCAACGGACATGCATTATTGGGTTTGAAAGTGAGGCGCTGGGAGTTCAATGTATGGAGAGAAAATGCAAGTTTGGGATATTATTGTGTTTTCTCAAGTCACTTTGTCGACATAGTTGTTATTATGTTCTGTGAAGCTTTTAACAGAGGCACCCAGATCATATTTCCTTTTGCCTGAAAGCATTGCCATGTGCCACTTACGCCAATTCCAATGTAAAATGCTTCACATCCGTTTGTCGGAACACTGGACAACTGTAACCACAGAGACGGAAATATGTCGCTAAATACCCCTAGTAAGCCAAGCCGAATATTAGGATATGACAATTGATGGAGAAAAATCTGAAATTTTCGGAATTTGCGAAACTTAAAACAAAGCCAATAAAATTGATCTTATCTAATCCAATGATGCACTGTACATGATGTGTAAAACATCATCGCTGTCTGTAAAAGTCGCTCAGCAAAGATGGTCCGTATTTGGCCATGTGCTAAGGATGTCAGGGGACACACCAGTATAGGAAGCCTTGGGATTCGCCTTGATAAGAACAAGCAAATACAAAGCAAGGAGGGTGCGCCATTGCATATTTTTGTGAAGCGTGGTATGAGGTAACATCAAGGGATCAGGATTCGTCAGTCAAATCAAGAACGGACCTGAGGTACCTACAGATTTTGGCTGAGGACACGACACGGTGGACAAACACGAAGAATGGCTGATTGCAGCTGTATGGTGTTTCGACTACAACCGCCGTAAAATACAGTAATCATACATACATCTTTACTGCTATTACTTTCTGGATGAAATTCACGAAGATGGCAACGGAATCATGGTGTAAACTGGTAATCTCTTGATGGTTTACCTGTCGTCACTTGGTATTGGCTCCTTTCAGTCACATGCAACACCTTCAACATTAAAGTGTGCAGGGCATATTTTTCACCGGCATAGCATGTACACACCTTCCTTTAATTACTGATTCCATCATTTGGCAAGTAAATAAGTTCTGTTCATGTCACATGCAACTGACAAATTGCCTGAGTGCACTTCTTAACACGTGTGTAGCTGGTATGCTGTATTGCATGTTGCACAGTTCCTCATAATTGCCACGTCACACACGTGAGTGTAGTACTTAAAAAGCTACTCGCAGTAGACCTACTACTATTGTAATCAATTTGCTTTTAAAGTGTGCTGCACTTTAATCCGTGAACTGTCACGGGGCACGCATTTGACAGATGGCAAATTGGATGTAACGGTGTCGTTAATTACGGTTTCTTCTCTGAGAATATTGGCTTAATTTTAATATTCAACTTGTCCAGAGTTATTACCCGTTGGAGTTTATTGCCAAATACAGAATGGACCTGAGGAAGCTAAAGATGTTGGCTGAGGACAAAAACACAGTGGGTAAAAACGAAGAAGTACTAGTGCAGCTGTAGGCTGTAGACTGTAGGCTGCTGCCGCTACTACTACAGCAGCAGAATATAGTAATCATACATAAATCTTTATGGCTATTAGTTTCTGGTTGAAATTCATGAAGATGACAATGGAATAATGGTGTAAACTGGGAATCTCTTGATGGGTCACATGCCGCCGCTTGGGCGTGTCTCCTTTCAGCAATATACGACAGTAACGTATGTATGCCATATTTTTCAAAACCATAGCATGTACACACCTGCCTTAAATGGCTGATTCTATCATTTGGCAAGTGCATACGTTCTGTTAATATCACATGCAACTTACGAATTGCATGATTGCATTTCTTACCAACGCAGATGGTATGCTGTATTGCATGTTGCCCAGTTCCACACCATTTCCTATTCACACATGCGAGTGTAGTACTTAAAATGCTACTCTCAGTACTACTAGTTTAACAAGAACGAGGTTTAATCAATTTGCTTTTAAAATTTGCTGCACTTTACACCGTGAAAGGTAAGGGGACACGCATCCGCCAGGTGGCAAATTGGATGTAGTAGTCTTGTTCATTACGATTTCTTCTCCATGAATATCGGCTTAACGTTGCCGCGCTTTCCAACGATCACTAGTTTATTTTAAGCGAAGAATCTACAATGCCTCTCTTCCCTAGAGGCAAAGAGCGTTTTACAAGAAGAGGAATGTGTAAATGAAACAAAATTGCTTTGATGAATAGATTAGGATCTTCCTTCCTGAGACATGTAGTGTTCATTTGCTTTACTGACTGTCTGCTGACTTTTTTCTACCTAATATTTTCGTTGGGATTTAACACTGGCTATGCTGAATATTTTGAAAATAAGCCACCAACAACTTTCAGTTAAAGTGTTTTCAAAATATTCAACTTGTCGAGAGTTATTGCCCGTTGAACTTATTGTCTGATGGCTTATAGTAGTCAGAGTTAAGAATTTCCGCACTCAATCGATGAAGCCATGCCTAGCTATGCTCCGGCCATTTCTAGCTATGTCCCGCCCACATCTAGTTATACCACGGCAATTTCTAGCTATGTCCCACCCATTTATAGCTATACCCCGCCCATTTATAACTATGCCACACCCACTTCCAGCTGTGTGACGCCAATTTCTAGCTATGCCCGGCCCATTTCTAGCCATGCCCCGCCGATTTTAGCTATGTGTCCATGTCCCGCCTCTTTCTAGCTATGTCCCGCCCATTTCTAGCTATGTCCCGCCCATTTCTAGCTATGCCCCGCTCCTTTCTAGCCATGCCCGCAAATTTCTAGCTATGCCCCGCTCCTTTCTAGCTATGTCCCGCCCATTTCTAACTATGCCCCGCCAACTTCTAGCTACGCCCCGCTCCTTTCTAGCCATGCCCGCACATTTCTAGCTATGCCCCGTGCAGTTCTAGCTATGGCCCGCCCATTTCTAGCTATTTTCCGTCCACTTTTTAAATCAATTTATGTACCTTGAATCCTGACCTTCCAGTTTCATAATTTTAAGAAAGCTGTACAGGTAAGCTTTTAAAAATGTCGAACCTAATTTTACTGGGTGGGTTGGAGGGTGCGAGTTTGGGGAGGGGGGCGTTGTTGCCCATTGCAGCGACACCTCCCAGTCACAATTGTTTCAAAATATTCAAAGGAATATGTCTTAAATTGTAAATTTATCAAAGACATGTAATTCGTTTACTCGTGATGAACTTTTCCATTTTCACGATGGTCATGTAATTGAGTGGCAGAGCGGGTTTCTCCATTCCTTACAAAGGAGAATGGCATGATCATTACAGTTTAGCCGATGCCTATTCGAACTGATACCTGAAAAAGCAGGTTACGGTGCCGGTACCGGGAAACTAGTCGACTGATATGGCCCAGTTAGAAATGAGAAAATCAGCATGGACTGCAACTAGATTAATACATTCATATTATACATAATTATTTGTAAATCATCTATCCCTATAATTTCGAATTTGTGTTAGGAAATATGTCATAACATTACCTCAGGAGGATCATAAAACAATGGATCTGTCACTCATGCATGTGATGTCATAATTCATAATCAATGGAGGTATCCAGTTTTAGCTATGCCTGGCTCATCTCACGGAGCCAGTCATTCCAGTGGTAAATTGTCAAAAATAGTCTTATCCTGGTCTACATGTATATGGATATTCAATAAGCAGATGTTTTCATTTTCTTGACCAAATTCACGCTTTAAAGTGTTAAAATATCGTTCCATTGTCTGTCTTTCTCAGCCTCTATGAAAGCACACAAGTGGTGACTAATGGTGAGAAAGGTCAATGTAATAAAACACGCATTAAATCGATCAGAGACCGAATATGACATTAATGTCCAGTATGGCTTCTTCCCAGACAATATTGGCTTGATTTTCCTGCGCTTTCTTAAGATTATTGTATTATTCTTGAGAAGAATCCTTAACAATGCCGACTTACCTTGAACGCAAATATGGCATTAGTTCCGCTAACGAGACTAGAGCAGATCGTAAGTGAAGCGAAAAGGCCTCGATAGCTAGATTCCACTAGGCACAAACTCCAAATCTGAGAACTCGTTTGCTATGAACTTCCATCATTAATATCTTAGCGTACAGAGTGGACCATAGGCAGCAACAGCGCCCAGTCGAACTTGTTTCCAAATATTCAAGAACTTACCTATATAATTTTCTGGAAATTGATAGTCCATGGATCGATCGATCCCAACACAGGCAAAATGTGGGTGGAGCATAGCTAGAGATGGGCAGGGCATAACTAAAACTGGAACGGCCCATTGTGTGTTATGGGCTACATAGCATAGATTATTTTCTAGAGAGTTCCTAATCCTTAGGTCTTCTAGAGTTCAAATCTAAATGTATGTAAATATTAATGATAAAATAAACGTTTCTGCTTGAAACAGTGGAATGTATGTGACAAGATGTTATTTCTACCTCATGATCATAACGAAATTATTTGTAAAGGGCAAAATAAATACTGTTAGATCATGAATACTCTGATATATTTAACATTATGTGGCCAGATATTCATATGAAAGACAGCCAGGGTTTCTTTTTGCTAAGATCAAGGATAACCATTTGAACACAAAAGGTTAAATACAAAAATTCATCCACAATGCAAGAATATAATACGACCTGGAAATGCTGCTGTTATATGTTGTTGCCTATGGCAGCAGCAGGGTCCCGTAAAATTAGCTTCGGCATATTACACAGCTTACATGTATGGCTAAGTAGAAATTGGGATTCCCGAAATTCCGGATTCATATTTAGCTTATTGCATTTTTACAAGCCATGCCAATCCATTTATGGTCGATACGATGTGGCAGTCTCTGCACAGTATATGTGTTAACTATAATGTACAGCGCTGCGGTGTAGGAACGTATTTTCACTTGAGGCGGGGAGTGCCTATCTATCGGTGGGGCCAACCCCTGGGTGGGCGCTATGAGCATATATTATGGGAGAAGAAAACCCGTTGGTCGGGGTGGGGCGCTGGGCCTTTAGACGGGCTCCCTTGTCCCACCCCTTCTGTTCCTACGCATATGCAGCGGCGTTATTATGTTGCTTAGCTACCTTCCACTCCAATGTCTTAACATCGTGTACATCTATCAATGAAGCCTTGCCAATATTAGATATGTACTAGAGGGGTCCATTGAAGCTATGTCCAGCCCATTTCTATCTAAGCTCCGCCCATTATTTTAGACATGTTGGAATCGAGTTGATACTTTGAAATCTGAATTCGCAGAATCTAAATTTCAAGGTATTATCCAGGTAAGCTGATAGATTTTTTGAAATTAATTGTGACGTTTTAAATGTGTATCGTTTATGAAGTATTTCCTCAATATTCGTTAGGTGTCAGAGAAGGATAACTTAAGAGTTGATAAGATGCAGATTAACTATTTGTCACAGTCATTATTTCAGGCCGTGCATGCAGAGAGAGAGACGCCCATTTCTTCGGTGTGGTTCCGTGAAGATTCCATGCATACGCTGATACAAAGCTATTTAAGCTCAGTTGACATTTATACTGGCATGTTACAAATGTAAACCATATCTAATAAATAAGAATTGCGTGATGGAATTCCTGCCGGAGTTTTGCAATCGCTGCAGCACATATGTCTTAAGCCGAGTTGCGTTCTCACAATGTTAATGGACCTTTCCACGTTTATCCATCTATCATATGACGCCATAATCATGACGTCATGGATGACTCGATATATCCCATCTTTAACGAGTAATAGTCCGACGCGTTGTACGAATTGCATGTCTTTGCTATTTAATAAACATGCTGTTGAATATTTTGAAACGGATTTGACTGGGCGCGGTTGCCGCCATAGGCATCAACATCACCCAGTCGAATTAATTTCAAAATATTCAACAGCTTACCTACATAGTTTTCTGGAAATTGATAGGCATGGCGTTCGGAGGTCGATTGATCCTAACAAGAGCGTGTGTGGGTGGAGCTAAGCTAGAGATGGGCGGGGCATAGCGACAACTGTATTCCTCCATTGGCATATAGCGTTAGAATGTATCATGATTAGACCTCAAGGCAGTGACGCTTCAGAATAGAACAGAATAGCATTCACAAAATTTAGAACTCGTAATCACCATTTACCTATCGAGAAGGATCGTTGGGAGAGAGTCCCACGAAAACACCGAACATGCCAATTATGTGAGA
Source organism: Chaetoderma sp. LZ-2023a (assembly GCA_034401795.1). Classification (NCBI taxonomy): domain Eukaryota; kingdom Metazoa; phylum Mollusca; class Caudofoveata; order Chaetodermatida; family Chaetodermatidae; genus Chaetoderma; species Chaetoderma sp. LZ-2023a. Next base: position 113,536,606 of record CM067359.1, read on the forward strand.
TAAAAACGATATTGGTGATGAATACCATTTTTATTTATTTGCGACTATTTCAAACTTGGCAGGCTAAGGTATTTGTCAAAATTTTGTTATAATAGACCAAATTACTCGAAGTTCTTTAAGCTATTTTCCACAGAAAAAAGAAGCTTTTAACAATAATATGCTTATTCATCCGCATTATTACGGGCCAATTCTCCGTAAGGTAGACCCGTGCACGAACTCACCATGCTGCACATACAATAACGACGACGACGACGACGACGACGACGACGACGACGACGACGACGACGACGACGACGACGACGACGACAACGACGACTGTGTTGATGACAGTGGCAATGCTAATAATATTAATAATAATTATAATAAGATAATATGTGAAACATGCATACATTATAATGTACTGTAAATATTTCACCACTGTCAAACCTGTTGAATCATATTCCCCATGTATCATTTGTATGATCTGGCTGTAATAAATATCTATCTTTCAAGGAGAACAAATCCTGCATCATGCTGCATTGATAACATTATTCGCGAGATCGATTTTCAGAGCATCGCTAAACAATTCTTATGAAATAAATTTGCTCCCTCCATTCCATGTTCGATTTCTCAATGCCGTTTAAAATTATACTTATTACTTATTTCGAGTATCATTTTGATAAAGTCGTTGCGGTCTAAACAACAACTAAGACAACTCCCGTTCGGTTATACGACCATACCGTCCATCTCCAAAGTTCGATACAGTCTGGGTATCTCAAGTATTAAAGATTGCATTCAGACAATATGGCAGTTGAAAGGTACATGAGTCAGCCAGACATTGCTCAGGCGATTGTTCAATAATGCTCCCACTCCCGAGAGCAACTTCACAAATGTAGTAACAATCTCTTGTGTGAAAAACTAAGGAATTCCTGATGTCTGCTATGCATGTGCTTTGGGGCAATATGTAGGGACGTAGATATCATCACTGAACGCGATTTCAATGGATTGGTATCGCTCTCATCAATGGCCTTTCCCAGTTTATCCATCAACTATATGATGCCATAATCAACTACGTGTCGTATAGGACGGGACTATAATCAATGGCGTCATGAATGACGTAGATAAGTTCGTCACGAACGCGTAATTGTTGACGGACTAAGCGTTGTTTTGTGTATGTCTTTACTGTTTAATAAATATGCTATTTAATATTTTGAAACTGATTTGACTGCGAAGAACAGCACTCAGTCAAATTGGTTTCAAAATAGCCGACAGCTTCCCTGTATTGAAATTGATTGTCAGGAAATTCAGGGATTGGTCGATCACAACATGGGATACACTTGGGTGGACCTTATCTAGAGATGGGCGGGGCATATCTAAAAGTGGAATGGTATGTTTAAACGTGCTTTCCGTATCATAAACGGCACTCTTCTTCCTAAACAATGGACGCTTACATTCCTAAACATGTTAGCTCTCACATGTAAAAAGATATTCTATTTGACATAACAAATAGTATGCTTAATGGAAAAACTTTAATTATCATATACCGACAAGGCAGTAATCAGTTCAATGTAAATCACTTTCAGAATATTTAACGGTGTTTTTGTTTTTGAAACTGAGCTACTGGTCTTTCAGAGAGAGAAGGTACATGTATAGGACGCTATTGTGTTGTATCACGTTACTTTGTGGACATGGTAGCCAGTACATTATGCGAAACCTCTAACAAAATCACTCTGAACAAGTTTCATGTTGCCTTTAAGTATGCAGATGTTCCGCTTACACCATGTCACGGCAAATGTCTTACTTCTGTTTGCCAGTACTCTGGAAATCTATAGAGTGGAAAATATGCGGCTCAATGTGACGCCACTCCGAGCCGATTATACGAATATGACAGCTGATGGGAGAAATCAGAAAATATTGGGAAAACTAAAACATAACCAATAAGTTCGATATACGTCGAAGTCATTGCTGCGTTAATACCAGGTTTGCACTTCCGCTTCTTTCATCGAGTTCGATTTCTGGATGAATTTCACAAATGTAACAATTGGGCAATAGTACGAACTGCGAAGTGATTTATTGTTCAATTCACGTCGGTTTGACTTTCCCCATTTCAGCCACATGTAACATCTTTAACATTAAAGTCCAATTATTTCGAAATAAAATAACACGGATATCGAACCTTTTAAATATTTTTGATTCTGGATGCTAAACTAGTGATGCTGTATTTATCAAATACAATACATAGACCACGTGATTATAGGGTTCACCCACGCGTTAGTCTCCCTGTGTCAACTCAAGCATGTAAGTGGCAAACCCGCTACAAATGGTATCTGCCGTGGTCTTGAGGAATGTGCATATGCAGGGCAAAAGAAGACTACTTTTGAAAATGTATTAATGGAATGACTGGCTCCGTAACCGAGCCAGTCATTCCAGTGGTACATTTTCAAAAAAATAGTCTTCTCTTGGCCTACAAATGAACACTGACTAAGCAATTTTTAGATTTTCTTGAGCATTAATCCTTTACTCGTTAAGCCCGCCAAAAACACCTCTTAACACTTTAATGACGAAACCGGCCGAAACCGGCCACTGCAGTAGTCTTAAGAAATCTCCATTGGCAGGCCAAGTGAAGACTATTTTTGGAAAATGACCACTGGTAACCGAGCCAGTCAATCCAGTGGCCAATTTTCAAAAATATGATTCACTTGGCCTGCAAATAGACATTCAATAAGCAAATATTTTAATTTTTTGACATAATTTAGTCACTAAAGGGTTACAAATATTTTCGTAAATTCGAGAGGAAAATTTCCAAAAACAGTCTTCTCTTGGCCTGTAGATTACCATTCCCTGAATAAAAAAATTATTTTTCTTTAAAAATCTTTACAACTTAAAGGGTTAATTGATAAAAGTAGCATTTTGAGCGCTTTGAAACGCTGGTGACACAACAATGGTTAAAGCCGACGAGCAATCATTTATAGTCGCATGGTTTACAGGATTGGTAATTAACTTGCTTTTGCTAGGCATATATGTGGTTTATTTCAACCCCACATCCCATGAGAATGAAGGAGTTCAGGTTCTCCATAAATCATACGATATGCAAGCAATCTGAATCGAATTTTAGTAGAATACATTGCTGTATTGAACGCCGAATAATTCATGGTTGTAAAATGTTGAATTATGGCATGTAGCGCATTTCATTAGACATCATCAGCGGCAGTGCAACTTGTGCCATCATCTCAGGAGAATCGAGGAATCATTTTTTTCTTTTCTTTTTAAATCAAGGAATCCAGTTTTAGCTATACTCCACCCGCCCCTAGCTAGGCTCCCCCCCCCCCCCCCCCCACGCTGTGCACGTGTTGCGATCAACCGATCTCTGCAATCTCTGAATCTCAATTTCCAGAAAACTATACATGTACACTGTTGAGTATTTTGAAACTAATTTAATTGTTGGGTTTTTTTAGTAGGAGGCAACAGTGCCCAGTCAAGTTAGTTTCAAAATATTCAACAGCATGTTTATTAAATAGTAAAGACATACAATTAGTACAACCTGATGGACTATTAAGCGCTTAAGACGGACTAAGTCAAGTCATTCATGACATAATTTATTATAACGGTATCAGACACATCACGTAGTCGATTATGACGTCATGTGATTGATGGATATACTTGAATCATCGTAACTGGTTGCTACTCTGACGAGGAGTGAAAGATTTTAGAACAAATGGTTACTGTTTGTGCAACGAAAATTGTGAATTGAATATTAGGGAACAAAGGGTCTGTTGTAATATATCACCATAACACAGCTACATGTTCCATGCATATGTTAGTCTTTACAGCAACTTCTTTTAATTTAATTGTTTGTAAAAAGAATATTTCTGACATTAGCCGTCTCTATGAAACCAGACATCTACGAAGATAGCTCACTGCCACCTGGCTTGAGTTAGAACAATCACAGATGTGGCTCAACAATACTGCTCATTACGGCGTCTTCTCTCTCACTATTGGATTATTTCCCCAGTCATTCAAAATAGTGTTACATTAGTTCTCACGAAATCAGAAAGAATGAATGCGACAAGACCTAGCCGACGAACAGTTCATAACTTGCACTAACAACACAGGTGTTGTTCGTAGATGACGTGAAGTAGCCCGGATAGGTATATTAATAACATTGTTGTCCCCACGATAAACACATCAAATTTGGAAACTAATATGTTTAGGAATTTCCGCGTCCATTGTTTAAGAAGGAGAGTGCAGTTTATGAAACAGAAAACACCTTTAAACGGACCTTTCCAGATTTAGATATGCCCCGCCCATCTCTAGATAAGGTCGACCCAAGTGTATCCCGTGCTGGGATCGATCGATTCCCGAGCCCAATCAATTTCCATACAGGTAAGGTGTCGGATATTTTGAAACTACTTCGGCTGGGTGCTGCTGCTGCCAATGGCAGCAACAGCGCCCAGTCAAATTAGTTTCAAAATTTTCAACAGCATGTATATTAAATAGTAAATACATACAACAACAACAACAACAACAACAACAACAACAACAACAACATAAAAACAACAACAGCAACGCCGACGACGATGACGACGCCTAATCCGTCAACAAGTAAGCGTTCATGGCGAACCATTCAAGGCGTCATTGGCTATGATCTCATCCTACACGACACGTAGTTGATTATGACGTCATATGATTGATGGATACACTGCAAAGGTCCATTGATGAGAGCGTTGACAACGTATTCCAACATTGTTTAGTGACGAGATCTACGTACAAGAAATCGTTATTAACCCTTTAATGGCTAAATTTCTTCGAAAAATTAAATATGTACTTATTTAATGTCCATTTTCAGGCCAAGAGCATACTATTTTTAAAGATTTACCACGGTAATGGCTGGCTCGGTTACCGAGCCAGTCATTTCAGTGGTAAAATTTCAAAAATAGTCTTCTCCTAGCCTGTAAATTGGCATTACTCAAAGCCACTACAGAGGCCAGTTTTGGCCGGTTTCGTCACAAAAGACCTAAATTCGCGATGTTACTCTCAGGAATAGCAGCATTATTGAGCAATGGCCTGTCCTATTTCCCGCTACCTCGTGTAACATGCACCCCACAAAGGCCAGCATATGGCCTGATTACAATCTTTAACACTTGAGATACCCAGAATGCACCGAACTTTGGAAATGTAAGGTATGGTCGTATAAGGGAACTGGGATTGTCTTAGTTGTTGCTTATAAATAAATAATAGGTATAATTTTAAGAGGCATTGTATAATCGACCATGGACTAGAGGGAGTCAATGGACCTTTCCATTTTTAGCCATGCCCTGCCCATTACTAGCTAAGCTCCACCCACACATCGCCGTGTTGGGATTGATCGATTCCCCAAATGCCCTCGCTATCAATTTCGTGAAAACTATACAGGGAAGCTGTTGAATAGTTTGTAACTAATTTGACTGGGTGCTGTCTCTGCCTATGGCAGCAACAGCGACCAGTCAAATTAGTCTCAAAATATTCAACAGAATATTTATTAAATAGTAAAAGCAAACAATTTGTACAACAAGGCATAGACCGTCTTCAAACATGCGTTCGTGACGTACTTATCGACGTCATTCATGACGCCATTGAATATGATGGCATTGTACACATCACGCAGTTCATTAAGACGTCATATGATGGGTGGGTGAATTCGTTTCATAAGAACTATTTAGTAATGCGCTGAAAATATATCTGCCATATAACGCTTTGAATGCAGCATGGCGAAGGATTTTCATAGAACTGTCGCTGCCTTGATTGGAAGATTTCCATGAATAGTCATGATACATTCCAACGTGTTACGTGAATCAACTGAGACTTGGAATCACAGTGTCTGCAGCGCGACCTCACAAAAAAGGTATACGATATATAGCATGTTGAGAACACACCTCTGCTTAAGAGATGTGTGCTGCAGCTATGACAAAAAGCTGACAAGACTTCCCTCATCCAATGCTTATTTTTTAGATATGCTTTGCATTAGTGCCATGCCCGGATAAATGACAACTGAATGTATATAACTTTCTACCAGCATGGAATATCATGGAACCACACTGATCGAGTGTAAGGGTAGCGATGTCTGCATCTGCAGCAAGTCATTCTCTGGATGCATGCAGATGCACGTTCTCGGGTTCGTACATGTTTCAGAGTACTAACCCTGTTAACTCTTTAACACCCGAATTTGTCCAAGGAAATTTCATTTTTATCATAGAAAATGTTAATTATCAGACCAAGAGAAGAGTTTTTAAATTTTAATACTGTAATGACTGGCTCGCTTATCGATCCAGTTATTCCAGTGATAAATTTCCAAATAATGGTCTTCGATTGGTCTGCAAATTGGCCTTTCTCAAGATGACTGAAGAAGCTGTTCTTGGCTGATATGAGTGTTAAAGGGCTAATAGACTAACCGTGTTCAATGCTCCAGGCCAGTTATTGAACCGAAAAAGCCAGACTATATAGAGGCATGTATGAGACGTAGGAAACGGGGACACGATATTTAGCAACGAAGCAATTTTGCTTACCATTATATGTTATTACTCATGGCACGGTCAAACGTATTCCGTGTCATTTCTATTTCTCTCTCTCTCTCTCTCTCTCTCTCTCTCTTCTTGCTCCCCACCCTCTCTTGATCGCACACGAATACGGCCGCTCACCCACCCTAACCCCCACCCCACCCCCCACACACACGCCCCCACCCCATCCCACGGACGCACCCACTCGGCCACTCGCTGACTCGCACGCGCGCACACGACAACGGCGGCGGTGGCGACGACGACGACAACGATGGCAAGAACTGGAGCAAAATTTAGAGATCCGTTCCAGATCTAAAATATTGATTAGCAAATAAGAATCGGGTCATTAATTGTTTGAGACATGTATTTGGATCTGTACTTTGGAAAAAGACTTAAGGATTAACCATCCCCCACGTGACCCAAAGAGTATTGCATTATGTAATTCCTAAAACAGACCAGCGTTATTCTATAAGCAACGAACAGCAGAATGCAGTCACAACTTGCCTCTCAAACTGTACCAATTATATTTTTCTGAGCATAGTTGTGACCAATGTTGTCGTTGTGTGGCGACAGGTAATACCAGTTGCATTCCAAATGAGGATATTGGTATTCAATCTTCCAGGTTCGATGTGACTTTAAAGATATATTCTGGCAACTTGTCGGCTTCGTGTTACATGACTAGGTTATTTATCAGAAGATTTCTCGATAATGCTGCCATTATGTGCAAGAAACTGCACACATTTGTTGATTTCACAAACATCTCATATACGAGAAACCAGATAGTGTCTCGTGGGTTGTCCATTATAAATGCGCACGATTTACGTATTGGGATCGCATCATTTAAGTATGTTCGAGTGGATTGTCACTAATCATATTGATTGAAAAGTGTTTTCTTTATCTTAAGATACACAATGGCCGTTGAAATTCCAAAACAAATGAGCTCCTAAATGTCGGGAAGGCGCGTCGAAGATAGCAGTACAATGGCAATATAATTACCAGTCAGCGCCATTTCAGGAATTGTTCAGGGAACAAATCTGTGTAATGCGCGAGGGTGTGGAGTGGGTGGGGGTGTTGGGATGAGGGTCGAAGAGAGTGATTAATTGCTAGCCATGCCCCGCCAATGTCTAGTTCATGTTTTACAGGTACTGGATTTGATTTGAAACTCTGAATTCACAGAAGCTATACTAATAATAATCATATCAATACACTATTGTATATTTTCACAGAATCTATAATAATAATTATATCGATACGCTATTGAATATTTTGAAACTAATTTTACTCCAGCCTGTTGCTGCCTATGTCAGCATATCTCCCAGGAAATTAGTTTCAACATATTTAATAAAATGTTTATTAAATTGCTATTTCATCAGTGAAATCTGTCAGGGATTTGTCGATTTTGTGACAGATGTTCATTTTGATTGTGAAGTCAGATAACATGTGGTGTATTTGAAGATGACATAAGATCCTAGAGTGACATAACTGTCCCTCTATTAAGCCACTATTGTGGAAGAAGAAGCGGGAGAAGTAGAAGAAAAGAAGATGGAGAAGAAAACAAAAATAAGATTATATATTACATCAACTCATTGATCGTGCTCTTACACACTCTATGGCACTAATCGTTCTCCATGCAACTCTGGTTTCAGAGGTGGATTAAAATAGAAAGTACGAACTATATTAAAAGACAATGGAGGAATCTGTTAGGTGTTAGCTGTGCGCCGCCCATCTTTAGCTAAGCGCCACCGACGCTTCATCAGTCTTGGGATCGATCGCTGAATCCGATGACTATCAATTTCCAGGACACTTTACAGGTAAGCTGTTGAATATTTTGAAACGAATCTGACTGGGTGCTCTTGCTGCATATGGCTACAACAGCGCCCAGTCTAATTGGTTTCAAATTATTCAACAGCATGTTTGTCATCTATCGTTGCTCTAACGGGTGAAGTCGTGGTCTTTTTTAGTTCAAATTATTCCAACAGAAACGTTGTTTCGAGCATGTGGTTTCACTTACGTTCAGCTCACGAGAATATACTATGTTCATGAAATAAAGAAAAAGTGAAATATTTCGACATTTCTCAGCAGAAAATTGATGGTCCGTGTCGTTGAGATAAAACATGTATTAAGATACTATCAACAGCCAGGAAGGAGCCTGGTGGCATCAGTGTCATGCATAGCCCTATATGAGTTGCAAAATGATTAATCGCTTGATTAACTGTTTTCGTCGTTATTCCATTGTTACCTTTGAGGACTTAAATGTGCATATTCACACCAGCATGCCTGAAAATAAAATTGTTAAAATGGTATACATTTAGAGGCTTAAATCAGGTGCCTAACCGTAATGAAATGAAATAAATCTTAAGATATATTATGATTTCATTACGTATACATGTTTAAGTTGTGAAATTGAATTAGAGACACGAGTCCATAATTTAATTTCGCAACTGAAAGAAATTACATTAATTTATGTGGAAAGAAAGTATCATATTTAAAAAAAAAAATGTTCAATACATCTAGCCACATAATTTAATGCTCTAAGCGTATACGATTTCAACAATTTTATTTTCAAGCAACTTGGTGTAAATATGCACCTGTACGTCAGAAATCGTACATGATGAGAAGAGCAGTGGTGCAGAATTCCCTTCAACGCTAGCAGGACAGATTTTTGGCATAGATCATTTCTATTGACTTTGTTTTATACTTCGCGAATTTGCACTCAATTTTCACTATTAATCGTCATATTCGTAACATGAACTTTGAGCACTGAACGAAGTATTTTCCTAGATGATTTCCAAAGAGTTGCCAAATGGAAATTAGACAGTTTGCTAATGAATCTAAGGCCGTGTTCTCACTAGAGACTTTATCAGGATTAACGCCATATATCAGTATGGCGTTATTCCTGATTAAGTCTCTAGGTAGAACACCGGCTACTGCCACTGAATGTCACAGTGACTTGATCTTTGACCTTGTGACCCCAATGCTATTAGCCTGTTTCCTAACAGTGTAGGTAATCAGTATACAAGCTTAGTTCCACTTGGATTAACCAATCCAGATAGATAAATGTAAATGATCTACTAAATGAAAAGAAATTAACGTTGAAAAAACAGAGGTCAAATAGCAATGTCAGAATGGCATTAACCTATCACATAATGACCTCATTATCATCACGCTGCCTCGGTATGGTATGAGAAACAATGTGTCCAATTTTGGTTCCAGTAGGAGTATGCAATCCTACAATATAAGCAAACATAAAAACTTAACATTGAAAATACACAATCGACAGGTGTCAAATATCAAGGCTGCGATGACTTTTACGTTAGCCCTAGTAATGCCACTACCAGCAGAGAGCCTTCTTATTGGATATGAAACCATGTGCCCAAGATTAGTTCTGGCAGCATTACGTTATTCTAAAATATAAATATAAAATATTTGCTGAACCGAAAAACTTAAAGTTTAAAAAGCTGAGGCCAAATAACAAGGTCAGAATGGCCTTGACCTTTGAAGCGGTGACGTCTCTGTCAGCATCCTACATCCTCTTGGTATAAGCAACCATATATCCAAGTTGTGGTCTGTTAGGTCTAAGCACCCCCAGACTATAGCCTAATAAGATTTGCTAAGCGCAAAAACATAATGTTGAAAAATTAAGATTTTTAGAGTTCTGAATGACCTTGATCTTTAACTTGGTGACCTACCTGTCATCAACATGTATTCGCATGATATAAGTAAACTGTACCCAAGTTGTGTTCCAATAGGATAAATCAATCCTGAAATATAAGGTGATAATATTAGCTAAACGTAAAAACTTAACATTAAAATATAATCTCGATTTGTAGATGTCACAGTGACCTTGCCCTTTGACCTGGTGACCTCAATGTCAATCTGCTAACGTTATAGGTAGCCATGTATACAAGCTTAGTTCCAATATGATTAACCCGTCCTAAAATATAAGCTGAGAGGTTTTTGTAAACAGAACACCCTAACTTTGAAAAGAAAACCAGTTGTGTATCAAGATCACAGTGACCTTGACCTTTGAACGTATGAAATTATGACCATTATGATGCTCCCTAACAGTATAGGCAACCAGGTATCCAAGTTTAGTTGCAATATGCTTAACCGATCCTGAAATATAAGCTGATAAGTTTTGCTACGGGCAAAATCTTAATATTGTTGACGTCGTCGTCGTTGCCAGCGGAAAAGTGATACATATGGCGCTGTCTAATTCGCACGCGAGAGAAAAACGACAATTTTCTTATGAATGGAGCGCTTTGAAATCATTTCCTCGATGTGATAAATAAGTCATTGAAACATTGGAATTGTAAATACTGCCACGCCTTTATGCCGTGTTTTCATGAGAAAAATCTTAAACTAAGCAAATAGATGCATCACACAAATCTACAATCTGAATGTATTAAGCTTGTTGCAGTCTGTAACCTGCTCCTCTGTCATCTTCTTTAGAGAATATACTTCCGCGTGTTGTTGGTGTTCATGGCGTCAGATCACAACACATCTTTGTCTCTTTGGTTTAGTCATTACGTAATTTGTCTTTGTCCATAGTTACATGCGTGCATGGCATATGGTTGGTCTTACCACAATGTAGACGTTTCAGGAATACCCATGTTTAAGCTGCCCCTACGCCACAATCCGCACAAATATAGGCTACGCGCATGCGTTCTGGTACACACACACACACACACACACACACCACACCACACCACACCACACCACACGCACGCCCGCACGCCCGCCCGCCCGCACGCACGCACGCACGCACGCACGCACGCACGCACGCACGCACGCTCGCACGCACGCACGCACGCACGCGTACGCACGTGCGCGTGTACATATATGCAGGTACGCATTCACATGTATGTACACAGACTCGTGTATATATGAACAAATGTGGACATGTACACAAGCTCACGCAGCCGTGAACACATGCACATGATTTCCCCATACAGACACACAACGCATGCTCTGGCGTGCTGTCCATAATGCTGTATCTAGGTCAGTCATGAACGTCGGATCGTCCGCCATGTGTACGAATTGTATGTCTTTACTATTTAACTCAAATGTCATACAAAAAGGCCCTCGGGGAGCCAATAGCTAACATCGACGTAAGCTCCGATCCAAACGAAACCATAGCCAAAATACTGATATCTATGGAATCATCAGCTACTAGCGCCATAGGTGTTCTAAAAACAACATAACTATGTATACTGACGACCATCTTGTAGTAAACATGTCAGCAGAACAGAAAGCGTTACGTCTGTCCATTTATCAAAGTGACCAAAGTGAAGATCGCACCAAGCTACGCCAGGAACGTAATACTATTCTGCGCCACATTAGCGAACGCTTAAAAGATCTTGTTATCCATCAAGCAGACGCCCTAGCAGATGAAATCACTGCCACGGATGCCTGTTACAAAATGCTTCGGGCAGCACGAGCCCTGAGAGTTGCTGAATACACACCACCACTAACTGTACACAACTCTGAAGGACACTTTATCGGGACTGACGAGGGACGAGATTGGTTCAAGGAACAGGTCACTGACCACGATGGTGAACCCGTGTACCCATTATCAGGAGATCCCAGGCCATTACTAACACCAATTAATACAGCAGAGGTTGAGAAGGCACTTAAAGCCCTGAAAAATGGACGTGCATCTGGACCTGATGGCATGAGCAATGGGCTATTCAAATATGCAAGTGACATTATCTCAAAGCTGTTCACGCACATAATCAAGTCAGCTTTTATGCACCACCTTCCCATCGATGCTGTAGGCCAATGCATCCTTATCGCACTACCCAAGCCCAAGAAGCCTCCTGACCCCCAACCCCCGCCAGTCTGTGGTCCCTTGTGCTCCTTAACAGCATATGGAAAATCCTATCCAATGCCACTCTATGCCGCATCCGAGACAGGATCGACGACTTCACCGGATCATGTTAATGTGGCTTCAAACGTGGACGCAGCTGGGCAGACATTGTATGGGCTCAACGCATACTTGTGTCGGTCCAAACACTGGGATTTCCCTAAAATGGGCATTGACATGCCACGAGAATTCGATACAATCCTGCGCTCAAAGATCCTAGATGTACTACGCCAGGCCAGTTGCAATGAAGATGAGCTACGACTAGTGCGACTACTGCTTGCAGACACCAGGCTGGGAGTACGAGTGAAGTCAGTGAAGTCTGCAGAGCTTGAGACATCAATCGGCACCCCACAGGGAGATGGTCTATCCCCTGTGCTCTTCACCTGTTACCTAGCTGCTGCATTGAAATCCGTGCGGGAAAATTCCACAAGACCAACCCCCCACCCCACCCCCACCACCACCCCGGTGGCACTACTGGGCATGCCACTAGAGATGGAATATGCCGACGATGTGGACTTTATAGATGAGGAAAAGAAAACCGTTGACGAACATCTCCCAATAGCTGCAAGCAAACTAAAAATTGAGAATCTCTTTATGAATGAATCCAAAACGGAGTTCAGTCACATATACCTATCTACAAAGCATGACACTCAAGAAAATGACGATACAATCCGTGGCGGTGAACCATGGAGGAAAAGTAAAATCCTGGGCTCACTGCTGTGCAGTACTGCTGACATTGCTGCACGCTGCATCATCGGGACATATCTTTCCTGTCCTTCTGGAAGCTATGGATTCGTAGATCAAAAATTCCCTTGGTAAAAAGGCTACATTTATACAATGCAACCTGCGTATTCTTGATGATGTATAACCGTACCAGTTGGACAGCTCCAAAGGCAGCTGTAGACAAACTTGACGCCTGTCACCGCAAACACCTACGCACCATCACCGGACACCGATGGCCAGAGAGCATACTTTCCAACGATGCACTATACAAGATGTGTAATGCGCCGCCGCCGTCTGTAAAATTCGCCCAGCAACGATGGTCCATGTTTGGCCATGTGCAAAGGATGCCAGAAGACACACCAGCACAGAGAGCCTTGGAATTCGCCCTACTCTGAGCCACCAAATATAGAGCCAGGAGTGGACGTCATTGCATAAATCTTTTAAGCGTGCTACGAGGTGACCTCAACAAAGCAGGATTAGGTGCACTCAAGTCAAGAATGGACTGGAGGAAGCTAAGGATTTTGGCTGAGGACAAGACACAGTGGGCAAAAGCGAAGAAGCACTGATTGCAGCCGCAGAATACAGTAATCATACATACATGCATACTATTTAATAAACATTCTGGTGAATAGTTAAACAGTATCACATGGGCGGAACTTATCGAGAGATGGGCGGATAATAGCTAGAAATGGCCAGCTCAATTGCACTTGATGATTAGAATGATGACAGAGAATAATAAATGTGTTGTAATTTGGAGTTTTTGTCTTGACATTGCATATTACATTAATGCATATATTTGACATATGAGACATAATTTTTTGAAAAACGAAATTGTGCTTGATATACAACAACACCTGAAAAAGAAGCAAAATGTTGCTGTCATAGAGAGCACGATACGTCCATCAAAATTGTTGAAACAACAGTTTCTTTGCTATTGGAACACTAAAAGTTAGAACATTGACGTCAGAGTGGTAAGGGTCAAATTACGTAAAATATACGTATCAATTTGAAAACCATTTGATAAAAATCATTTTGAAAAGAATTTGATAGAAATTAGAGGTAAATTAGTCTATATATTTTCAAAAATGTTTAGCATATCTTGCATTTCCCAAACGCATGTTGGCAAAAATCCTATTCAATGCTACTGTATGCTGCATCCGAGACATGATCGATTACTTCACTGGAGCATGTCAAAGAGGCGTCAAACGTGGACGGAGCTGCGCAGGCATTGTATGGTCTCAATGCGTCCTTGTGTCGGTAGTCATGTCCAAACAATGGGATTTCCACAAAATGGACATTGACATGTCATGAGCCATCGACACAATAAAACGCTCAAAGATCTGAGATGTATTACGCCAGGCCAGTTGCAAATGACGATGAGCTACGACTAGTGAGACTACTGCTTGCTGACACAAAGCTGAGAGTACGAGTCAAGTCAGTGAAGTCTGTAGATTTTGAGACATCAAGCGGTTGACCACAGGGTGATGGTCTATCCCAGCTGTGCTTTTCGCATGTTACCTTGCTGATGCATTGGAATCCGTGCTGGAAATTTCCACAACACGCCCCCCACCCCCCTCGCGCCAAGCCCGGGTATGTCTCTAGAGATGGAATATGCAGACGATGTGGACTTCATAGACGACGAAAAGAAAGCCCTTGACGAAGTAGCTGCAAGCAAACTACAATTGAGAATCGCTTTATGTAATCTGAATGTATTCCTGAGGTTAGCTAAAAAGCATCGTTCCACCGGCTTTATAAATGAATAAAAACAGAGTTCACCTGCATATACCTATTTACAAAGCATGAAACTAAAGACAGTGACTATCCACTTCGTGGCGGCGAACCATGGAGGACAAGTAGAATACTGGGCTCACAATCATACATTGGTAATTAGAGCTCTTTGTAACTAGAACCTTGACTGCTAACCATAAATCACACACTGAGTGGCTTTACAATTTAATCATGTCGCATCCATACCCTACATGTCTATAATCGAATAGTGATTACAGTATTAGACCTGTAATGGCCTGCGTTTGACCATTTCATTTCAGAACCCTAGTATGTGCCAGTTTAATGTAACTGCACGTGAAATCTGTTTTGAAGATATCTTAAATAACATGACTGGAAGTTGCTTCTGCCTCAAGTAACGATAGTCTCCAGAAAAATATGTTGTAAGATGTTCGGAAAATTACTTAAACTGTAAATAATCATAACATATGCATAATTAATATATGCGCCAAAGTATTAAATAAACAAATGAAATACAAGTGAGGAGTAGATTTATAAAATTTTGACATATGAGTGATCTGTGTTTGACCACTTTACATCTTAATCCTAGTCTTTTCGTTTTATTGTACTGTTGGATAAATTGTGTTCAACATTTTAAAAATAATGTCATTATGCCTGTCGAAATTGTTGATGCCTTAGGTAGACTGAATTACATGTTATTGCTAGTGCATAATATATGTGGTTAAGTAAAACGGCAATATTAAGATTTGGTCATGAAAACTAAAATTTCCTCCTAGAAGCTATCCTAGCCAGTCCATTTGCATCACAAGACAAGACATTTTTTGAAAGCATACAACTGGAATGACTGCCTCCTATTAAGTCACTCGTTCAAGCGGTACATTTAAAAAAGTCATCTGTTGGCCTGCGAATGAACATTTCCCAAGACCCCTGTAGAGATAAGTTTGGCCGGCTTGACCATTAAAGGGATAGATCTTTTAATATCTGCATGTAATGCATGGTGTTTGATTTCTTATTTATCATTATTATACATTGTAGTATTGACGTATTAAATGAAAGTATTTATCTTTTAACAAACATATATTAACATTAGTTTTGGACAGCTTGGCCTGATTTGGATAGTTTTTTAACAATGTCCGCTCAAAGGTAGTCTTGGACTGTCCAACCCAAACCTCGGATAGGTGAACCATCTCTGGTGGATCTGCTTAGTATTTATAGCACAGTGATATGTAACATCCAAAACTTGCTAACTTGCCAAGGATCTGACTCGAAGGTATGCAATCTGCTTATTAGTGATATTGAACATCATGGTGGATATGCAAAAAGGCATCTAAGATGGTTTGTGTCGATGACCGATATAGTTCATCATATTCTTATCAACTGGCCTTCTTTCTGCTGATGAATGCTTATGTAGGCATCAGTAGTGCCCTTACCAAAACACTCTGCAAAATGAGTAAATGTATTCCTACCATTAATGCAACTGACGATGAATACTTCAGAGATTATCTCAGCCTAAACTGCGAAGTCTTGACAATTCTTACAACGTAATTGCATATGGTGTCAAACAGACCACTCAGTGAAGAATGGGATTACATTTTGCTTTATTTTTTAGGTAATTTCAGCTGTGTTGTCGTATCAAGCACATATATCAATCATTCAAATGATGATTTTTTGCAAATCAAAATTGTCGTTGATTGCCATAGCCTATGTAGGAAGTTCATTTACAGCCGAAATCTATGTTGCTGGTTTATTAATACGTGCTAGGTAGCAGATGGCGTCACATATACTTGCCCCTTTTCATAATGTTGAAACCGGCCCAGTCACAGATTTGCTGCCCTGCAGTATATACTCGACGTCATAGTGACCATATTGCTTTCTTTAAATCTACGTTCCTAAGCATCTAAACACTCCATGGCAGGAGCAACACATTCCGTCTGATTCACTAATCTGACTGTAAACTCTTGTTGTATGCCGGAAGAGGTTCCTGCGAAATTAGGTTCAAATTGTCCAACAGCATATCTGTATAATTATCTTGTAAGACATTGACATTTCAGTTGTTAAATGGGTCATCATATACAACTGCTAGCTGATAGAGATAGTATTGCAGATGGTTCAATGTGATCACTATCTTTGTTCGGCTGCAACATATGTGGTGCTAGATTGACTCTTCCTTTCTTCTAGGCACAGTTGTTGTTTCTGTGCGAATTTCAGCTGTCCAGGACTTTCGCTTTATCGCTAGACAAATGACACGATGGACTTTATTTAGCGGCCGATATCGTCATACACAAACACATTTAGAAAAACATGGCCGTATGTTAGAATGAAGTAATTTATTATAACCTTTCTAACGTTTGAAGGCATTGTAGTTTCTATCACCTCTAGTTTTGCGTATAATATATTATGACACAACTGATGAATAATTTAACTACAACATTTCCGCTCAGTGGTTTTACGTCCCTTTAAAGCAAGATACATTTGCACACATATTGACATCTTCACAGACAGCATTAAGATGTGGATAATGCAATTTACTTGAGATGTGTCAAATGATAGAAGCATATGCAAAACTATGCTGAGCGAGGACGGTGGCTGTCTATTACCTAGTTGGTCAGTCGCCAAAGAAAATGCCACCTGGGGCAAACGGATTATAGTTCTTTAAAATATGTTATTTTCAAACACACGCGTTTGTTCCCAAATACAAAGGGTCTCTAGAACAAATGATTTAAATCGTTCTGTTATTTAACCTCATTTAATAGTGTGGCGAATTATAAGTAACCTAATAAGAAGCTGCAACTTCTCTGGAGATCACACGTTTTTCCTTTTATCGGTTTCTAGGGAGCAATCCTGGTTTAACCTTATTCTGCCATTAAGCTACCACATATAGCTTTAAAATATCATAATGTTTATTCCCCCAAAGTGGTAACAAGACGTCGTGTCGCTAATTGACTATTGCAGCGGCACCGTATCCAGGGACATATCGCATGACCGCACAATTTGCCATGATCAATTTTGTGCTGCCAATATCCTGAAAACATAGTTTCCAACAATGCCCTACACGGCCATGTCCGTTGACCCCTATGCATTCTTCGTGATTTAGACAAGTAAATATATGGAACTGTCTTCAATTTCTCACAACGAATGACGTTACAGAACATGAGCATAGAGCTTCCACCATCAGGGAATTTGTTGGATCACGGGTTCATTTCCGGATGTCTCTTAGACGATAAGATCAAAGGACAACTGGCAAGCAATTGAATGATGTTTTTTGCTTGGTGCAATCATTGAATGACCTTCTCATTGAGCCTGACAGATACATAGTTCAGCATTGATTTCCTAGCCATGAGAATTCAGACGTTCGATACAAATTTTTGCCACATTCGAAAACATTATACGGGACTGGAGAAAATTATTTCTAGCTATGCCCAGCCCAGTTCTAGCCCACGTTCGGCGCGTGTTAGGATCAATTTATATACTTTGAATCCTTAATTCCCACAATCCCCTGTTCAAGGTAAGCATAGAGGTAAGCTGTTGAATATTTTTGAAACTAATTTTGTCAAATTACTTTTAAAATATTGATCAACATGTGTATTAACTAGTAAAGATTATGATTCATAGACTTCATGACGGATCTAGATATCTCATGCACGATGCATTTCGATTGCGATTGCAGCCTACATGTGACGTAATTGAGTATTCCGTCAAATACTTGGGTGGCAGATCGGAACCATCGATTACGCTTAGCAATCGCACACGGGTTGGCGTTTATGTATTTTAGCATCGGTTACAATCCCTTCATTCCAGTAGGACTCGAAAAATGTCTTCTCTTGTCCTACAATTGGACATTCGTCAGTTGTCAGCTTTAGCCGGCCTCGTTGGCACATGAGTGGATAAAGGAGTACGCTACTATTTGATTTGTAGCAATCACTTTTTTTCATTAGATTGTGAAACTCATGTGTACAACACGTATGCCAAATTTAGTTTTTCGATTCGAGTTCCCTTTCCCTAGAAAACCTTACTCGAAGGATTTCTTCAAAAGAGAAATTCTGTCTGTCATCCAACTGGCTGACGTCGTACTCGATCACGTCACTAGTTAGTTGACGGCACAATCAGATTGACGTAGCCTCGGTACGAAACTCAAAGAGGCTGTCACAACGTGTAGAATTTGTAGGCCTATGTAGGTGGTGGTAAATTTTTAATTTAATAAGCATTTTGTTGAATATTTTGAATTAATTTGACTTGGAGATGTTGCGACCACAGACCCTAGTCAAATCAGTCAACAGTAAACTTGCATAATTTCTTTGAAATTGGGATTCCAAGAATTCAAACTTCAAAGTATATAAATAGATTCAAACACGCAATCATTACCTTAGGTCATGCTCTAAAATAGCCCCAATATCGGGAAATAGGTATATGGCGAGGCTTTCCCTTAGGAAGTGTTCACACTAGAGAGTCATTCAGAAGTAACGCAATACGTCAGTGTGAACACTGACTGTCACTGACAGCCTTGGACTGTGTCTTGCTCCAGGGTAAATTTGGCAGTTAGTTCGGCACGTAATTGCTCTGGACACTGGCTGAATCACGGGAAAAAAGCTCTTTCTCTCTCGCCGTCTTTTTCACTTCTTTCTTTCTCAGTCTCTCTCTCTCTCTCTCTCTCTCTCTCTCTCACTCTCGCTCTCTCTCTCTCTCTCTCTCTCTCTCTCTCTCGCATGCTCTCTCTTTCTCCCTCATATCTCTCTCCCTCACCCCCTCTCTGTCTCCCTCTCCAGCTCTTTTTCTCCCACACATAATTTCTACACACGCACTACACATCAGTTGGAGAAAGTAATCCAACGTCACATCAAGCCGTGTAGCAAATCATGGTTATAGTGCAAAATATTGTTTCCTAGATATAAAAAAAGGATGTCACATCAGCTTACTGTCACCGCATGACAGCATACGCCTCTTAAGTAGAGATGTGTAATCCACATGCATTGTCGTTTATATCGTCGTGTCAGGAAATGTGAGGGATAGTAATATAAATTCTTTCTGTTGCCATTGCATGGCTTAATGGATCGTGGTGGTGTACTCCTGATAATCTGTTGCTCATGTCATCGGGACATCTTCGAGAACAACTATTATAACATAATATCTTGACAGCATAATTTTCGATATTGATTCTAGCGCATTACGTTACTTAAACCTTTTGTACAACTAGACTGTCACCCACAAATCCATTCTTCCATTATTCATGGCAATTTACACCGATAGCGAGTATATATTTTGAGAAGGGTTTACCATTTAAACTTTGGATTCCAAAATTATCAATTCAGAGCGAACGATACAGGTAAGGTGTTGTATATCTTGAACCTGATTTGACAGAAACGTTTTTCCGCTATAGGCAAGACCAACTTCCAGTCAAATTAGATTAAAAACATTCGACAGTTTGTATGTATGTATGTATGTATTTTTTATTTTATTGACGCACTGGCAACGTGCGGCTTCAATTTCCATGTACTAACTTAGCCGACAGTCATGCACCCATTAGATTAATTTGTTGATCACCATCTCCCGGTCGGGGGATCGAACCGCCATTCTGCAACTCCGCATAGCATCAGCAACCAGGCATCTTTCCACTGGCCCACCGAACCAAGACAAAAAGTCAAGGTTTGGCCGACCAGCTTTCATATGTCTGATATACTGACACACTGACGATTCATATGGGACTATCTGTGGATGCACCTGCCACAATTCAATCCTAGGCTTGTACGCCTATTGTACTCTGACTCCAGCACGGCTCTGGCAGTATATGTATTTTTTATTTTATTGACGCACTGGCAACGGGCGGCTTCAATTTCCATGTACTAACTTAGCCGACAGTCATGCACCCATTAGATTAATTTGTTGATCACCATCTCCCGGTCGGGGGATCGAACCGCCATTCTGCAACTCCGCATAGCATCAGCAACCATGCATCTTTCCACTGGACCACCGCACAAAGACAAAAGTCACGGTTTGGCCGACCAGCTTTCATATGTCTGATATACTGACACACTGACGATTCATATGGGACTATCTGTGGATGCACCTGCCACAATTCAATCCTATGCTTTTACGCCTATTGTACTCTGACTCCAGCACGGCTCTGGCAGTATATGTATTTTTTATTTTATTGATGCACTGGCAACGTGCGGCATCAATTTCCATGTGCTAAATTAGCCGACAGTCATGTATGTATGTATGTATTTTTATTTTATTGACGCACTGGCAACGTGCGGCTTCAATTTCCATGTGCTAACTTAGCCGACAGTGATGCACCCATTAGTTTAATTTGTTGATCACCATCTCCCGGTCGGGGGATCGAACCGCCATACTGCAACTCCGCATAGCATCAGCAACCAGACATCTTTCCACTGGACCACCGCACCAAGACTAAAGTCAAGGAGTGGCCGACCAGTTTTCACATGTCTGATATACTGACACACTGACGATTCATATTGGACTATCTGTGGATGCACCCGCCACAATTCAATTCTATGTATGTATGTATGTATTTTTTATATTTTTTTGACGTACTGGCAACGTGCGGCTTCAGTTTCCATGTGCTAACTTAGCCGACAGTCATGCACCCATTAGTTTAATTTGTTGATCACCATCTCCTGGTCGGGGGATAGAACCGCCATACTGCAACTCCGCATAGCATCAGCAACCAGACATCTTTCCACTGGACCACCGCACCAAGACTAAAAAGTCAAGGGTTGGCTGACCAGCTTTCACATGTCTGATATACTGACACACTGATGATTCATATGGGACTATCTGTGGATGCATCTGCCACGATTCAATCCTAGGCTTTTTACACCTATTGTACTCTGACTCCAGCACGGCTCTGGCAGTATATGTATTTCTTTTTATTTTATTGACGCACTGGCAACGTGCGGCTTCAGTTTCCATGTGCTAACTTAGCCGACAGTCATGCACCCATTATTTTAATTTGTTGATCACCATCTCCTGGTCGGGGGATAGAACCGCCATACTGCTACTCCGCATAGCATCAGCAACCAGACATCTTTCCACTGGACCACCGCACCAAGACTAAAAAGTCAAGGGTTGGCTGACCAGCTTTCACATGTCTGATATACTGACACACTGATGATTCATATGGGACTATCTGTGGATGCACCTGCCACAATTCAATCCTAGGCTTTTACGCCTATTGTACTCTGACTCCAGCACGGCTCTGGCAGTATATGTATTTTTTATTTTATTGACGCACTGGCAACGTGCGGCTTCAATTTCCATGTGCTAACCTAGCCGACAGTCATGTATGTATGTATGTATGTATGTATGTATGTATGTATGTATGTATGTATTTTTTATATTTTAGTGACGCACTGGCAACGTGCGGCTTCAGTTTCCATGTGCTAACTTAGCCGACAGTCATGCACCCATTAGTTTAATTTGTTGATCACCATCTCCTGGTCGGGGGATAGAACCGCCATACTGCAACTCCGCATATCATCAGCAACCAGACATCCTTCCACTGGACCACCGCGCCAAGACTAAAAAGTCAATGGTTGGCCGACCAGCTTTCACATGTCTGATATACTGACACACTGACGATTCATATGGGACTATCTGCGGATGCATCTGCCACGATTCAATCATAGGCTTTTTACACCTATTGTACTCTGACTCCAGCACGGCTCTGGCAGTATATGTATTTTTTATATTTTATTGACGCACTGGCAACGTGCGGCTTCAGTTTCCATGTGCTAACTTAGCCGACAGTCATGCACCCATTAGTTTAATTTGTTGATCACCATCTCCCGGTCGGGAGATCGAACCGCCATACTGCAACTCCGCATAGCATCAGCAACCAGACATCTTTCCACTGGACCACCGCGCCAAGACTAAAGATTCAAGGGTTGGCCGACCAGCTTTCACGTGTCTGATATACTGACACACTGAAGATTCATATGGGACTATCTGTGGATGCATCTGCCACGATTCAATCCTAGGCTTTTTACACCTATTGTGTGTCTTGTCCTCAGCCGAAATCCTTAGCTTCCACAGGGCCATTCTTGACCTGAGTGTACAAGGTCCTGCTTTCTTGAAATAATCTCGTAGCACGCTTAGAAGATTTAGGCTATGCCGTCATCACCTCGCTTTGTATTTGCTGACAGTATATTTATTAAATTGTAGTGAATTTTTGGGTTTGGCCTTTCGGATTCAATGGATTAAATATCATTCAACATAGCATAATATAGTCACCTCTCCGTATAGCGGCTTACTAATCTACGCTCCTTAACAATGATCCTAACCAAGAACAATATCTTCCAAATGTGTGATACCATCCTGACCTTCTGTCATATGAATGTCAGAGCCCTTGCGACCACACATAAAACATACATCAAATTGTCCATGATATAATATATGTGTAATACTTTCAAAATAATTTATATCTGATCTTGAGGTAGACATCATAGCATCTAGCTACATAAATTCTCAAATATTTATCAGAAAACTTGTATGATATCTATACAAATTTAGATATGTGTGTGCGTACCGGATCTTTGAAGTAACACTCACACATAGACACACTCTACCCGCTATGTAACTCTTAAAACATAACACTACCATTTGCTAAAATAAGTCATAACATTCATTAGCTCTCAAAATTGGAGTTTGTGCCTTGTGGAGAAACATCTTAATCTACTTAGCAATGCCATTTCACTTCATTTACGACCTGCCATAGTCTTGTTAGTGGAATTAATGTGCGGCTTTCACGCCCGTTAGTGTGCCATTCTTGGAAAGTCAAAGAAGAAATAATGCAATAATCTTTAGAACGTGTAGAAGAATTAAGCCAATATTGTCTGAGAAGAAGCCATAATGGGCAGAAATGTTACAACACGTATGCGTCCGTTCTGATGTAAGCGCGATGGCACCACCAATAAATATATATAATTTTACGGTTTGCTAAAGAATTCTACATTTGATGCCATGCAGATTGGAGGAATCTGTCCTCACACCCATTTCTTGGTATCAACGTTTTTCAGTGTGATTCTCTTAACCATGTAACACTCAAGTTGGCCAACACGGCTTCAGTAGTATTCTTGAGAAATGACAATTTGCAGACCAAGCGAAGTTTCTTTTTTATACGTTACCACTGGAATGACTGGCTCGATAGCTGAGCCAGTTGTCCCCGTGACAAATCATTTCATCATGTTAACTGTCAAGATTGATCAGAAAAATGCATAACAGTTTCTAAGTGAGTGTCCAGGCATGCCAGTGGTAAAATTACAAATATAGTCTTCTCTTGGTCAGCAAATGACTTTTATTATGACCATTTGAAACCCATGTTGAGTGGCTTGGCCATTAAAGGGTTTAAAATATATAGAGAACAGACACGTTTAACGAATCCAGAGTGATAAGGACTTGGCTGTGAAAAATGTCTAAATGGAAAGAAGGTTGAAAATAATACATTATGTTATTTCTAGATATGGAAGATTTCAGCTATGAGGGTTTGTAATACAAAAATAATAAAACATAAATTGGTATGGCCTTAGACCCGATAATTGTGCAAAGACTACACATTAATACCCAAATGCATAAACAATGGAAAATGATTTGCAACACGCCCGATAGTAATATATGTGTTGCTTATAGCAGCACCCGGGCCAAGCACGGTCATGGCATAGCATTCATGGACTTATACGTGCGCATTGTTTAGAATTAAATTTTATGAAATTAAATGTGATAACGGTAACGAGATCATTAGTGAACGGGTTAAACAAACTTTGAATCATGCTATTGAATACATCACTCATGAAACAAGGACACGGCGGGAGTCAAATGTGGACGACAATAACTTAAGTTCGAATGTGATATGAATCAATTAATTATAAATTAGGGCCTGTGCGTTTGTATCCCACTCTAGAAGACTCTTTCGCTCATGCGCATATATGTTGTAGAGATGGTTTAGTTTCTGCAATCATAAGTCCTACAAAATGTCTTGTGGATTCGTTAGGACCAGACTACATTCAGAAGGTTTACAGGCAGAAGATGTACAATTTAATTTCTTGCATTGATTCATTCAAACATCTTGGATATCCCTGACTGACCGCGTCTTTTGTTGGTTAAACCCTTTTACGACGAAACCGGGGAATGTGCATTTGCAGGTTACGAGAAAACTAATGTTTTGATAATTGACCATTGAAATGACTGGCTCTATAACCGAGCCATTCATTCCAGTGGTAAATTCTAAAAAAGGGTATACTCTTGGCCTGCAAATTGGTATTCTATAGTCGAAATATTTATGATAGGTGGCATTCCACGCGGGCGCAAAGGCAATTAATATCAAGCTCTAGATTGAAACCAGTGACAGAACAACATAGAGAACATCTAAGACTAATTTGCTAAAGAAATGAGTGCTTTATTCAGTGAGGAGATCCGGCTGAGATTTGTATTTTATGGCCGCTGTCGACGGAGGGGAAGTTCTTAATCAAAGCACTCAGAGACATTTCAGTTCATTTGCGCTCATTTGTGCACGTGTTAGTCTCGGTAATTCGTGAAATGCCTCTAAGGGATGCACGCGTTATCCGGACCATCGTTCGCGTGTAATAAGGAAGAAACATGTTTATAACCAGGATTCAATTTCGGCAATTTTGTCGGAGAAAAGACATCGCGAGGAATTATTATTTAGAATACGCTTGGGTTGGCAAGCCTGCAGTGAGTAAGCGCACACACACACGCACGCACGCACGCACGCACGCACACGCGCGCGCACACACGCACGCACGCACGCACGTACGTGCGTGTGCGTGCGTGCATGTGTGTGATTGCATCGTATGTTTTCTGTTTGCGGGAAAAGAGATCTAGTCTTGTAAATATGACAGTTGTATCATGGCTAAACTTGTCATATGTGTCGAGCACAAATCTCCAGGAAATAAAGACCACCATTATCGACGATTTCTGGACACTGACCGAGATTTGTGAGAAATTATCACATACTTTCCACGTTTGCGTGCATGGAAGAATGTTCAGCACTGATTTTTCCTGCCCCAATGGAACTTTCCAGCTTATAGATCCATCATATGATGCCATAATCATCTACGTGACGTGTAATATGGCGTCATAATCTATGACGTCATTAGTGGTGTAGATAAATACGTCACGAACGCATAATTGAAGACGGACTAAGCGTTGTTGTCAGGATTGCATGGCTTTACTAAATTACTAAACATTATGTTGAATAATCTGAGAATAATTGACTGCGCCATTGCAGTGACTCTCTCATGTGCTTGGATTCATCTAGTGTTGGCCCCTTTGGCACATGTGACTATACATGTGTGACTTTGAAAAACCCACCTGGACATCTCTGATGAGAGGACTAATGATGGAGCAAGAAGGGTTTGGAAATTGCCCAAATGACGAATACTGTTATGACAGTGAATGCGTACAGGGGGACGTGTTTGACACCGCGTCATTATTGCACTGGTAACGTCTTAGATAATGATCTTATTACACGTGTCGAGTTGCGCTCATACATTAAGGTAGACCTAAATAGATTACAAAGCATTCATTTCTCAGCGCATGCCCGTATCTGAACTGTAACGGAGGAATCCATGCCCTGCCCACCCCTAGTTAAGCTCCACCCACGCTTCGATCGATCCGTGCACACCCTGAATTTGAATTTCCAGAAAACTATACGGCTAAGCTGTAACAGCTAAGCTGTTAATACTTTGAAACTAATTTGAGGATTGTTACGTTCGCCCAGTCAAATTAATTTCAAAATATTCAACAGCATATTTTTTAAATGATAAAGACATACAATTCGTACAACAACACTCACTCAGGCAGTCATCACTATTGCGCTTGCGACGAACTTAGCTACGTCAATCATGCCGTAATTGATGATGCTATCAGCCTACATGTCACGTCATATGGGTGACTGACAAACTGGAATCCTCCATTATTTCCTAGTGTTGAAGTGTGGTTGCCGCAATCTTGCCTCCTCAGGGGATAATGCGTGTTGTCATGTAAGTGCGAATTCAACAGATTCTTTGTAATAACCTTCATGTTGAATACTTTGAAACTAAGTTGACCGGGAGCTCTTGCAGATCAACGTCACATGATGACGCCACACATGCACGCACGCACGCGCACACGCACGCACGCACGCTCTCTCGCTCGCACACACGCACCCACGCCAGTAGGCACACACTCTTGCTGCAATAAAAGCAAAGTACTACACTTCAGGGTCTATTACATGTGTATAGTGCCAGACTTCATTTCAGAGTTCATTTCCTTATGACTGTCAGATGGCGGATGCGATGAATGTGAACTTGACAAGCGTGTAAATGCTACTCTTTAGTGTGGGAAATCAGTGGATTACGTTCGCAATGAGGTTGACAGAAAAGCAATTGAACATCGTATTCGATGTGTCATTTCTTGTGAGGCAAACTTATTGTTACGTTCGAATGCATCTAAAGTGCAGTAAGTTTTTTGGCTCAATATGAATCACCCGACCCTTTTTAGTATTTTAACATCAAATGTTAAAATGGATCTATTTATTGTATTGATATTATTTAGAAAATGTAACGAAATGTTGCGATAATTCAGTCAATAACATTCTTCCGAATTAACAACACACATTCTTGACAATTCAGAGTACGGCCCATGCACAGGTAAAAATGATTTTATTTCAACCCAAATGTAGACCGTTCTTTGAATGAAGACCATGGGCAAACGGGGCTCGATCGTTATCCCATTCGGGAGAACTTGAGTTATCGCTCAGAACATGTATTTACCCTTTCGATGACGCTTGAACATGTAACCTCAAAATGATTAATACATTCCTTCCAGAATCTTGGCGCAAC
Organism: Chaetoderma sp. LZ-2023a; assembly: GCA_034401795.1. NCBI lineage: Eukaryota > Metazoa > Mollusca > Caudofoveata > Chaetodermatida > Chaetodermatidae > Chaetoderma > Chaetoderma sp. LZ-2023a. The sequence goes on from CM067359.1 coordinate 113,564,307, forward strand.
CGTCAAGCCATGTTTCGTCGACATTCCTCCTCTTGAATATGTGCTATTGCGCTGGAGGCGCGCGAACGTGTCCACAAGCGCACTCGTGTCAACTTGCTCACAATCATGCATACGCCCGCAAACACACATACACACGCACGCACGTTGGAGGCGCGCAAACGCGCATACAAACGCACTCGCGTCAGCGTGCTCACAATCGAGCATACGCCCGCCCGCCCGCCCGCCCGCCCACCCGCACGCACGCACGCACGCACGCACGCACGCACGCACGCACGCACGCACGCACGCACGCACACATAGACAAACGTATGATGGCGCAATCATGCGAATTCCACTAGTTATCTTACAAGGATTGTGTAGCAATTTTTAGAGGCCCTAATTTGTATGTTGGTGTTTGTACTGTAGCGCGGGTCGCTTAACATTGGGTCAAAATGGCCCGGGTGAGATGTTCCAAACTCACGCGCCCTCCCCCCCCCCCTCCTCCAGCACCCTCACTCATGCATGCGTGCCAATCGAGACAGAATGCCTATGATGTAGAGACAGTCTAGGGGATGGCATCCTTTGTGTATATCATCATCATCATCATCATCATAATCATCATCATCATCATCATCATCATCATCATCATCATCAACATCATCATCATCATGTCCTCAGTACATATGCCCAAAGGCGTTTCTTCGAGTCCAGACAATTAACAATTTCAATTTTACTTTGCGCAACAGGGAAAAGAGAGGGTGTAGCTTAAATTTGAATTCTACTCTTATCTTAGCCTTCAAAAGTACAATTGTTGTGTTGCTTACAAATTGTTTGGTGGGTGCGCATGCCGAACAGCCGTCAGCTGCGATGTGCCGCCTACAGCTTCTAGACACTGGCTTCAGAGTTAGCTGCGGTGTGACGCCTACGCTTAAAACCAGTTTAAGCACACAATTTGTGACTAATCTTTAGTTATATATACACAATTACTTGTACAGTGTGCTTTTACGTCGGTAGATATTTTCATTTAATTTATACTATATACCTTAGTCAATATTACAAGGAGATACCATATTTTGATCGTATTTGGTTACGCTACAGGCACGCTCCGTTGCAGTGATATTACATTCTGCTTCTTGGTACTAGTCGAAGTGGTATATAATATCACTGAGATAGCAATCGAGTTTGCTCTTGAATGTGGCTATGTTCCTCGACTATGTGTGTAGGTAGAGCGTTTCAGGTTTTCAGAGTACGCTTTGTGAAGAAGAAGTTTCGTGTGTTCGTATTAAAGTGCTGGATTCCGATTTAAGATTGTGTCCACGGATAATGCTTGTTGATGGTTTGCTCAAGAGGCTTTGTTTGTTGACGTTGTAGCTGTTGTTCATAAATGTGTATATTTAGATCTCCCGGGATTCTTCAATACGTTAGTGAGAAAAGTCTTAATGATCTCAGTATGTCCTCATAACTGAGGTGCTCTATCCCAGGGACTATTCTGGTGGATCGACGCTGAACACTCTCGATTGTCCTTGATTGCTTCAGTAGATGTGGTGACCACACAGTGTTACAGTACTCTACTACAGGTCTAACCAAAGTTGTATACAGTGCAAGGCACATAGTGGGATCAATGAATGGTCTCCTTATGACACCAATTATTCCATTTGCTTTGTGTCCAATTGTGTTAATGTGTTTGTCAAAGTTCAGCATTTCATCAATGTTTACTCCGAGGTCTTTTTCGCATTCGGTCTGAAGTATTCTTGTGTATTTGTCAGTATCTACCATGGTGTATTCTAACTTAGGATTGCTTTTTCCTAAATGGAAAAGACGAGTTAAGGCGAAGTTGCCTGTCAAGTGACCATTTACAGGTAAAATATATATTTCTCTGAAGGTCTGCTTTTTTTTGGATTCCCAATTAGTTTAGTGTCATCAGCAAAGATTTTGCAAATGGAGTCTACACTTTTAGATACATCGATAATGCACAGAACAAAGAGTACATGGCCGAGGAAACTGTCCTGCGGCACACCACTATTGCTATTCGTGTATTCTGATTTTATGCTGTCTATTTTAACTCGCCGTTTCCTGTTGGTTAAGAAATTATGAATCCATGCCGTTAGTTTTTATCCTTTTCTGTATGCATGGAGCTTGTTTAATAGTCTTGCATTGGGTACAGTGTCGAATGCTTTGCTAGAATCAAGATATATAGATTGCGTCCACTGGCTCACTGGCATCTAACACGAATCCGTTTACGAAACTAAAATCAGATAAGAGATGGCTGAGATATCATTAAATAAAAAACGTGTCAGATTAATGCGTCACTAGTGTAGGCCGGTTCGCGCATGCTCCATGAGCATGGCGGGGTGAAAATCACTGTGGCGCCATGTCTACATACTTTCAGCCTGCTATTCCTCCAATATGGTCGTACTTTGATTGGCTGCAAAACTGCCAGTTGTTACTTCCGATTGGTCACCATAAAGTATAAAAGGACCAGTATCGGCTACGGTCGCCTATGACATCTCAGTAGTGGATACGATTGGCCGTGGCATTAGCATGGTCGACCGGTATTTACTCGGGCTGGATTCAAATTCCGCTCGACTGTCAGGCGATCAGGTGACGAACGAGAAAATCTCCTTCACTCCTCATCGCCTCACTCCACCCAGGAGTGTAAATGGGTACGTGTGTAGAATTGGGGGAGTTACCAATACTAGACTGACATATAAACCAGCCAAGGTCCGATACAGTTGGCATTACGTAAGGTTCTCCCAAGTATTGTTCGATTCATGTGGTCCTTGCATCTTCTTCCAGGCATTATGTTGCAGCTTCGCAAGGGTCACGTTTGTTACTTGATGTGATTACCCTGTCCAGTACAAGTGTGATCAATGAAGAAAATACGCTGCTGTTCTTGCAGGAGCAACATCTGCATCAGTTAGAGCTCCTGTCCAATGGCATTTCCATGGCATGTCACCAAGCACATTCCACCAAGCCATTTGTCTTTTAGTTCTGATTTTCCACTGGAAAATATAATTTTGTATAATGGCAGCCATAGCCATGTTGGAATATGGTCAAAAGTGTCATTGGCCACCGGGAAACTAGTACGGTAGAATTATATAGCTGGATCACTTAATTAGTAGGTATAGACACTGTCCAATCTCTTTAAGTCGATTTGATTCAAAGTGATACTGAGAGAGGTTTTTTCTGTTAATGGCTGCGGCGGCCATCTTGTAAAATCCTAATCCAATTGTTATACGTTGGGCACCTCGTTGAGTAATGATTTTAAGTGGCCTAACCAATATCTGTGCGAAGGCTGGTGCTTTGGTTCGACTTCTCACGATTGGTGCTTTGGTTCGACTTCCCACGATTTTTTTCTTAAGCAACCCCACAACATATTTTACGCGTGTTTGAGTCGATTCGAAACGTCGAGACCTGAACTGCAGAGGTACGAGGTTAAATATTTAGAAGCTTATTTGACTTTGGGCTGTCTGTGCATATGGCAACAACAGCTCCCAGTCAAAGTGCTTTCTAAATATTCAACATAAGTTTGTTTTTTCATTAAATTGTAAACTCTTCAAAGATATACAATTCCTACATGTTATTTTAATTGTGACGTCAGATTACTAGTGACGTAATTGATTATGGCGTCAGCTAGTTGGGTAGCGAATTGGATTCTTCGATACAGGTCATATACCATAGCAAATGGCATTTGGGGCTACAAGATGGCGGGTCATTACACTTATGGTCTTGCGACCACCCGTCTTAAGGAAACCCATCTTCTTGTCCAAAGTTGAGGTTTCCTGTTTATCCATCAATCATATGCTGCCATAATCAACGGCGTGACGTGTAGGATGACTTCATAATAAATTACCTTACGAATGATGTAGATAAGTTCGTCACGAACGCATACTTGATGACGTACTCAGCGTTTTTGTACGAATTGTTTGTTTTTATTATTTAATAAACATATTTGAAACTAATTTGTCTGGGTGCTGTTGCTGCCAACACCACCCAGTCAAATTAGTTTCAAATTTTTTCAACAGCTTATATGCATAGATTTCTGGAAATTAAGATTCATAGAGTGCAAAGATCGACTAACCCCAATACGGGCACAGCCTGGGCGGAGTAGTGCTAGAGATGGGCGTGGTGTAACTAAAATTGGATTACTCCATTCTGGTGCGCTGTATAGTCAGTTTCAACCATCCATCTAGTTAGTTAACCTACCTGTCATAGTCCATCACGGTGTTAAGTCTATGGGCTATGGAGATTATCGTACAATCCTTGAACTCTTCACGAATTGTTTGTTAAATGAGTTCATCAGTTTCCATGTCTACGGCTGCAGTAGCTTCATCCAGAATCAGAATGCGGGTTTTACGCAGCAATGTCCTTGCCAATCAAACAAGTTGTTTCTGACCAACACTGTGCAAGAAATATAGTTTATGCAAAATGTTGGGAAGAATGTTCAATTCCAGTTTATCCATCACTTATATGACGTCATAACCAACTATGTGCCGTATATTGTGACGTCATAATCATATCTATTATGACGATGATAACTTTGCCACGAACAGTTAATTAATTGTGGACTAAGCGTTGTTGTACCGTGAATTGCATGTCTTTACTATTTAATAAACATTCTGTTGGATATTTTGAAACTAATTTGACTGGGTGCTGTTGCTGCCATAAACAGAAATGATATGCCATAAACCTGGAATAGTTCATGAAGTTGTACGACTTGTATGTCTTCACTATTTAGTAAACATTGAGTCGGATATTTTGAAACTAGCTTGACTGGGCGCTGCCGCTGCCATCGGCGTGCAAAGTTACCATGAACTTGGGACACGGCCAGCCAGCCAGCCAGTTAGCCAGCCAGCCAGCCACTAGCAAACGCCTATTCAAGGCTGTCATTTCAAGGGTGCTTAGTATACAGTAAACAAACTTGCGGTATGCATGCATTGTAGGAAATTTCAACTAAATGCTACGTGTGTGACCTCAGTGCGACCTACGTTTCACGCTTAATCCTCAGCTACCGAGATTCTATCGTCCTTGTTCTGAGTGGATATAGAACACGTACCTCAGATTCTGTCCTCCTTCTCCACACTCATGACCGAGACGCTCAGGTAACCCCTCCACATATGGCTTGAGATGAGCGTGTTCGAGTACTCGCCATATGGCATCATCAGTGTAATCTTCGAATGGGTCCAGATTCATCCTCAAAGAGCCCGAAAATAGAACAGGATCCTGCCGTATTCGGTGGAACAATAAATCAGGAGTTAGATTAACCCTTTAACCATTTCATGACGAAACCGGACCAAACCGGTCTCTACGGTGGTATTGAGGAATGTCCATTTGCATGCCAAGAGAAGAGTATTTTTTAAATTGTACCACTCAAGCGATTCCAGTGGCAAATTTTCATAAATACCCTTCTCTTGGTGTGCAAATGGACATTCAATAAGTTTTTGCTTCTCTCAGTACAATCTTGATTGTAAATGCATACAACCTACCACTACCTACAATTGCAGATGCTGAAGTTGACACAGTAGAATATTCCGCTGCAATGCATTCAAAAGAATTGTTTGACAATGATGATAATGTTGCAGGACATGAAACGATTGAAAGTTCCCTAAATAAAAGTCTGGTTAAAGTTGGAGAGCTCTATGATGACATTATCAAAAATCCGTATGTAGCTACAAGATTGTCCTCGGAAAATGCATTACATGATGTCAAGGACAAACTAGACTCAGCGAAGGTGGTCATGAAAGATAAGAGGACTGCACGACTCTGGCTTTTGTATATGGAGTTGGTTGACATTCTGCGCAAATTCATTAAGGCAGAACGAACTGGTGATTGGAACAGGGTTATCTACTGATCTAGTTATTGAGCAGGTCCTTATGAGAAGTGTAAAGTCAAGTGGTGGTCTAACACGAGGTCGAGGAATGACAGAACTTCAGCGTCTTGTTTGGCTGTTGTCTCTGCCCGCATGTGCAGATGTGTGTAATGCAATGCAAGAGCTCTCTGGGGTAAACTGTGATTCAAGTGAACAACACAAAGATTCCACACAATCTCGAATAAAGCGTGATATGGATGATACTTACAAAATTTTCAAAATCCTTAGTGAACTGAATCCATTTGGACCAGACCCTTCTCTTAGAGGACTTGTTAGTGGATTGTCTGCACATGAATCAGTCAATGTTGACGATGCTAAAGATATTGGAGAATCAATTATTAATTCGATGTGTGGCCAATGTGTATCAAGCATTTCGTTCCAGAGAAAGAGACAAGCTAACCTTAGCATCCAAAACATCTCTCAAGATTGATGATGAATGTGTACAAATTGATCCACAACTCCTATTTCAAAGACTCAGTTTAATTGCTACAAATGGATCAAAAGGGAATCCATCATCTTATTTTGAGTATGAGTTGTGCACTCATCCGCCCGCACTCTTTGATAATTCATCTCTTCCATGGGAAGCAAATAAGCCGGCACGTGCTGATGCATTGTGGAAATTAATTCAAAATGAAGATGCAGTCCTTCCAGATTCTGTCCACTATGTGCTTGATGGAGGAGCTCTATTACACCGTGTTCCATGGCAGCGTGGAGAGACATTTGCAAATGTTTGTCAAAGATATGTAAAATATTGCATAAGCAAATATGGAAAGGCTACAGTAGTTTTTGATGGTTATGACCAAGGCCCAGACATAAAAGATGTAACACATAAGAGGCGAACTCGTGGATCAGGCGCAACTGTTGTACTGACTCCGCAAACAGTTGTAACTCTGAGTAAGCCTGATTTTCTTAGTAACAAGCAGAACAAACATCGGTTCATATCAATCTTAAGTTCATCTCTCGAACAGGCTGGATGCTTAACGATAAAGGCAAGCGGTGATGCTGATGTCTTAATTACGCAAACGGCTATCTTGGCTTCAAAGTCAACAAATACTGCTCTTGTTGGAGACGATACCGACCTACTGGTGTTGCTTCAATACCATACTGATATGAATGGCTGTCAGCTATTTTTCAGACCAGAGCCAAAGCAAAATGCAAAGAAACCCCGACTGTGGAATATCAAAATGGCAAAGGAAAAACTCGAGTTCTGTTTGTGCTCACAGCTGTTATTTATCCATGCGCTCCTTGTCTGTGACTCAACATCTAGGCTTTATGGAATTGGAAAATCTGCATCCCTTAGCAAAATCTAGTGCTGCAAAGAACTCTCTCAAATTGCTGAAGTGTTTGCAATGAGTAATGCGAATAAAGATGACGTGATAAAAGCAGGTGAGAAGGCAATGCTTATTCTATACAATGGCACTTCAATGGATAGTCTAGTTGCTTTGCGGTACAAGCGATTCAGGGAGAAGGTTGCAAAAAGTTCCAAGTATGTTGAAGCACGAGATTTACCACCAACACCCGCATCCGCAAAGTTTCACAGCCTTCGCGTGTACTACCAAATTCAAGTTTGGAGAGGAGATGCTGGAGATATGGATCCAACAGAATGGGGCTGGAAAGTTCTCAACCACCAAATGCTGCCTGTTAAGACTGACATGATGGCAGCACCTGACGATTTACTGTATTCATTTAGATGCAGCTGCAAAACTGGCTGTGAATCAAAGAGATGCACCTGTAGAAAACATGGGCTCAGCTGCACATCCGCCTGCGAAGACTGTAAGGGTCTCAGTTGCTCGAATTCAATAACGCTCATTGAGGAAGATGACTTGGATAATTGATGCAAGATGAAATTAGTAGAAACCAGGTACCTATGCCATACTATTTCATCTTAGCTTAGCTTAGAAACACACAATACCGTGACATAATAAAATATAATATGTATTGTATCAATATCAATGATGGTATTAGGTAAATTCATGCAAGTGGCATAACACAATACATTTAATTTGTGGAGAATATGTCACTCGTATTCATTTATTACTAAAAAAGTCCAAAAATACCCAGTCACACATATATTACATACCGGTTTTAAAGAAATAAAGGAAAATGGATTTTTCAGGTGAAATGGCCCAAATCTGGTAATAATTATGCAAATTTTACCCTTTCCCCTATTGAAATTTTGGAGGACTTTTGATATGTTGTACATGATGGCCCCCTATACACTGGGTGAGGTAAAAAAATTCTGTTGCAATTTGTTCCGGGTTAAAATATTTTTGGCCTAGATTTACTGGACTAATTTGAGTCACAATCTAATAGCTGTCGAATATTTCGACCGTTCTCCTTGTGCTACTTTCGAGTGTACGAATCGCATTTTGTAGATACATCTATAATGAATATAATTATGTATATATAATCTACCGTCATGAAATATACTATCACCTGTAATACCTCATATCTCAAGCAAGTTGGTCTTATTTGTTCTTTGTGGCAACTTACTCTTTCTCCTCCATTAATAGTAACTGTGATTCCCTTAAGAACACGGTCCAGTCCTTCCCGATATCGTGTTGTATATTCAGACAGATCTATCTCACCCGTACTCGGCCAACTGTTTGCAGGCTTCTTATCGGGATATACCAATCTGCCTATAATAACAATAATAATAATAATAATAATAATAATAATAATAATAATAATAATAATAATAATGGTGGTGGTGGTGGTGGTGGTGGTAGTGGTGGTGGTAGTGATGATGATGATGATGATGATGTGATGATGATGATGATGATGATAATAATAATAATAATAATAATAATAATAATAATAATAATAATAATAATAATGGCGGTGGTGCGTTCGTTCATTAATCATTGATTATTTATAGCTATAAAAATTAACGGCGTGATCCTATTTGCCACCCAAGTATCTGACATGATAATCAAATACGCCACACTATAGCTGACATCACAATAATAATAACGTTGCTCCGTCACGAAAATCGAGGTCGGTCGCGGAAGTCTACAAATCGTATGTAGTTGATGAATTTACATTTTAATAAACATTCTGTTGAATATGTTGACACTAATTTGATTCCCAGTCAAATTAATTTCATAATATTCAACACTGCTTATCTGTATAGCTACCTTGAAATATAGATTTTGGGAATTCAGTATTCAAAGTTTTAGATCGCTTCCAACACACGTAAGAATGAAGGAGTCCAGTTTATCCATCAATAATATGATGTCATAGTCAACTACGTGATGTGTATGATGACCTCATAATCAATTACGGCATGAATGATGATGATGATGATGATGATGATGATGATGATGATGTGATGATGATGATGGTGATGATGATAATAATAATAATAATAATAATAATAATAATAATAATAATAATAATAATAATAATAATGGTGGTGGTGCGTTCGTTCATTAATCATTGATTATTTATAGCTATAAAAATTAACAGCGTGATCCTATTTGCCACCCAAATATCTGACATGATAATCAAATACGCTACACTATAGCTAACATCACAATAATAATAACGTTGCTCCGTCACGAAAATCGAGGTCTGTCGCGGAAGTCTACAAATCGTATGTAATTGATGAATTTACAATTTAATAAACATTCTGTTGAATATGTTGACACTAATTTGATTCCCAGTCAAATTAATTTCATAATATTCAACACTCTGCTTATCTGTATAGCTACCTTGAAATATAGATTTTGGGAATTCAGTATTCAAAGTTTTAGATCGCTTCCAACACACGTAAGAATGAAGGAGTCCAGTTTATCCATCAATCATATGATGTCATAGTCAACTACGTGATGTGCATGATGACCTCATAATCAATTACGGCATGAATGATATAACTACGTTCGTCACGAACGCTTACTTGATGACGGACTGAGCGTTGTTGTACGAATTGTATGTCTTTACTATTTACTATTCATTCTATTGAATGATTTGAAACTAATTCGACTGGGTGATGTTGCTGCCATGCGCAACAACATCACCGAATCAAATTAGTTTCAAAATATTCAACAGGTTGCCTGTATAATTGTCTGGAAATTGAAATTCAAGGACTGCAAGGATCGTTTCGGCACAACACTGGCGAAGCGTGGGTGGAGCGTAGCTAAAGATGGGCGTGGCATAGCTAAAACGGGATTCCTCCTGATTGGGAGGAGCTTAGCTAGAAATGGATGGTTCTAGTAACCTACCTCAGGAGTCAGATCTGAGTATTCCTTAATTCTTTACACGGACACAATATCAGTTTCCAGCATAGACATCGATTGAACAAACTGATTCAGTGACGCTGTAATCTGCGAATAGATGGAATTATATTATGGTGTCCGTTTTCTCAAAAAAAACCTAGGACTGCGTACAGCGAGGACAAAGAAGGAAGTGTGGGAGCTAAAGACGCTTTGCTGGATACGAGACGAAGTAGCCAATTAGAAGAACTGAATCCAGCTAAAACTATTTTCCTTATTGAAGCTGCAGAGTACGTCGTCCTCGTCGCCGTCGTCGTCGTCGCTGCCGCATCTCCCCCTCGTCGCGGCCGCCTCCACCGCAGACCCCGCCGTCGTCGCCGTTGTTGTGGTCGTCGTCGTCGTCGTTATCGTCGTCGTCGACCTGGTTCGACCTCTAACTCTGCAGTTATTATAGGACATCAGATTACAACGGTGCCGGTTGCTGAATTGATCAGTAAAGTCGTTACCGCTGAATAGTTCCATATGTTGGTGTAACTTATGAAACAAATGACGTAAAATGGACGACACATACAGAAACGATGATCAAAAAGTCCTACAAAATATTATAAACTATAGGCCGAATCAAATACAGTTTTAAGTAGACAAACGTTATCGAAAATGTACGCTGCATACTTACCTCCCTGTGTTAGGATATGGCAGTGAGGTTTGGGATGGTTGTTCTGATCGGGATGAAGAAAACTCGAAATTATTCAAAAGGATGCAATGAGAATAATAACGGGAATGCCAAATACACGCTGTTGACAAAAGCGTCTTTAAGCGACCATCGCAAACAGGAAAAACTAATAACCTTTTATAAAATACCCATGGCGATTGTCCAGATTACATAATGGATATTGTCCCAGAAAACGTGGGGGTGTGTAATCTCAGACATGCTGAAAATGGACCTTTCCATTTTTAGCTATGCCCCGCCAATTTTTAGCTAGGCTCCACCCACAACAAGCACGCGTGTCGACAACTTTCTGTTAGACTCTTCCCATATCGAGAAATGGTATTTTAAAATGATGACAATATTAAAAGACGAGTTATTTCGTTGCTTTAAAAATGTGGTTTTATTATTGTTAATTATAATCATGTCATTTTAGTCCAGCCTGCCGATAGCGATCTCCAGATGGGCCTAATAAGTGCCACGAAAAGACAGACGTTCGAGTTACTAAACTATGATCACACTGCATATATTTTTGTCCACCAAACAAATACGACCGGTATCGACTGTTTTGTTTGTATTCCATTGTAAACTGTCATCCATTTGATTATCTCCCTCCCTCACATACCCCTCCCTTGCTCCCTCCCTCCACCTTTTCTCTCTCTCTCTCCCTGCACCCCCCCCCCCCTTCCTCCCTACTTCCCCCCTCCCTCTCTCCCACCTCTCTTCCTCTCTCCCTCTCCCTCCCTCCCCATCTTCCAACGTATTCGCCTCTCTCATATTATGTGTTCTATGTATATATTGTTGTCGCCTAATAATTATGTAAGGAGAGGGCGTCACTAAGACAGAACGTGTGCCCAATCCCGGTGTGTACATATGTTACAATAAAACATGTTAAAATTGTGTTTGCTTCTAATTTAAGAATTCAGTTGTGATAACGATTTGTGGCAGATCGGGAAAAGTGTGGCATGAATACATAGATCTTGTGACTGATGCCAGCTATCTGCTCGGTGTTCAAATATAACAAGATCAATCAGAAGACGGTATAACCCCCCCCCCCCTCCCCACCCACACACCACCCACCCCGCCCCACCCCACCCCACACCGGATCCAAACATTTCAGCTAAACATACGTCAAGAGTGGGCATACATGCAACATTAATTGTAAAGGACAATATTTTAGAAAAATTAATCAATGAAAAATGCAACTCCTCCTAAAAGCTAAATTCCTTTGTCACTATGTGTAATGCGGTTTATGTATCGGCTTTGAGATATTTAAAGGGTGATAACTCTGTAATGAATACTTTTTGGCCGCGATAAAAGCACATGCCTAGCTGCACATGATACTGATATTGTCGACAAGATTTTAAGTTAATCCATTGAGACCTATAGGATGGGTTCGTTGACAAGAAATGATTGTCAGAGATGGACGGACCGACAGAGGGGCATACATATAGTTTGGAAAGACGGATGGACGTACATGTATATGGATAGGACATGCACACCTTCATGCGGTAATCATAACACTTACCAAGTTTAAAAAGAATCAGAGTTAAACTGTAGGGGTTGCGTTGACAAGAAATGATTGGCAATGCAATGTATGTATCATCTTTAATATATTTAAAGGGGGATAACTCTGCAGTGAATAAGTTTTTGGCCGTGGAAAAAGCACATGCACATCTGCACATGATACTGATTATGGACGACATTGTAAATTAATCCATTGAGACCTCTAGGAGAAGTTGCGTTGACAAGAAATGAGTGTTAGAGATGGATGGACCGACAGACGGACATACATATATTTTGGACAGATGGATGTACGTACAGGTATACGGATAGCACATGCACACCGAGTAGTAGGGACGGAGTCAAAATGATACCACCTCCCTCAAATGGCAGCCGTTCGGCGATCCGTGGCCCCCACCTCCCTCTCATTCCCTGGGAGCATAGAAATTTGAGACATCGGCCACACAAATCCATACAATGTCCCATGTCTCTAAATGGGATGGCTCACAGAAAAAGGTGGTATTTAAACCCAGTCTAAACGCTGGGCCCACCACCCTCTCTCCGGTGTAAACAAAGTTTAAACACAGTTTAAAACGCATTAGGCCCCACCCCACACCCAGGCTGGCCACCACCCATACGGGACGGGCATTGCACTCTGTGTAGGCTCAGACAAACACGTAGTCTCTGCCAGAGTCGCATCGGCATGATGGGACCACCCATAATGTCTTCCATCTACCTTGACAACGGTCACCTGATAGGATGCTAAAGTGCTTAGCATTTGTACCACGGCAGACTCTGGCATGTTCACATGTTATGCAGAGAATCTGGTGCTGAGCAGGTGTCTCCAGCAGACAACCACGTCCTACCCTCTACACCCATAGAAGTGGCAGACAGACTCGATCTCCTCACGTGGGTGAAAGTGGTAGTAAATGTTTCTCCGCAAGGGGTCGACCCAAGGATTGTACTGGGGGTCATCCCGAAAGTGGGCCCACTTGGCATCCAATATCATGGCAGTCTCAGCGCCCTGTGCCACTGCTGTAGACGCCAGCACGAGCAGTATGATGTCAATCATGGCTATACATGAAGAGTTAAACTGAACAGAGTGAACCCCTCGAGAAATATCTGTGCCGCATCGAGTCCTGTTCCATCCAGATCGATAGTGATCTTCATCCGCTCAGGGGCATGGGCTAGCTGCTTCACCCTGCCGCCTGCTAAGACACGTAGCTCTAGGACTATATGAGTCGTTTGCGGGCTAGTGAGTCCGACTCGCTGAAGCAGTTTAACAGCACCCTTGGCTTTGGAGACATGTGACATGCCATCTATCCGTAGGATACCCTCCTGGAGGTTAGCAGCTTCTTCTGGTCCATCGAATGAACGATGCAGCAGGAGCTTTCCACCTGTAACCACGATCCTGTGACCCACCCTCGTCAGGGAGACACCTTCACCTATCTAGGTGAGGAAGGATGATCCCCGATTGTAGAGCTTTCGAACTTTCCCATCCCTTTTCACAACAGTGGAGAGGGGAGTAACCTCTATCTCAATGACTGCCGGAGGACTATATAGTGGCAGCCATGTTTGCCAGTTACCCCCAGGTCCAGCACGGTACCACACTTCATTCTTCTCAAACATGAACTGCAGGTTTTTTGCCAGGATCAATAGCAGACCATCATGTGTTATCGGCGGGGCATTGCTCGAATAGGGTTTGACCAGATGAAAGCTGAGGTTGTCATTTAGGGTGTTGATGTCTGCCACCTCTGTATCCGAGACCTCAATCAACGGCTCGAGGATGTACTTCCTCTTCGGGAAATCGTACCGAAACACGATCTTGTGGCCATCTATGTTGCTTCCCATGGCGCTCCTTCAACACATCCTTGAGGTCTGTGAGCCACTCCATGGGTGGAGGGAGAATGCCTTTGCGTTTGCTTCGTACTGTAGGGCGAATGACTTGCCGTCGCTCTCTTCTAGATTGGCAGCATCAGCTTCGTACACATCTGCCAGGTAAGCAAGACCAGTCGAATGAGCAAATATGGGTACCATAGCATGCCATAGGAGGAGTTTAAACAGGAGATATAACAATGACGATTGTCCGACTGCTGCTCTTTCGGTGGTGAGAGCGTAATCTCACCCTCTCTAGAGGCGAGACGGGTGGTACAGTACCATGTAGAATGGGTTCTCATCGAGGTTCCCCAGTGGGGCACAACACATACACGCCGATGTGCTACATCAACCTCCGGGCAGTGAACACAGCAGCTCACTGGTAGAAGTCGGCTGGGACGCGATAGAGTATCTCCCAGGTGCCAACAACACCCTATGGAAAGCTATCAGTCCTAGCCTGTTCACACCTGTAAATCACCTGTTTGACAGCCCATCCTTTAACATATATGCCATCACGGATGGTATATCAGACGCCCATTTAGAGTTTACACTCTTATTACTCAATGACCTGACGACAACGTGATATCATACCAGGAATATCTGACCTTTGCCGAGATGATGAACCCGATAGAGGGTTGCCCCTTCATGACCCCTGCACAGATAAAGGCCTTAAACGAACAGATGCTCGCTCAGCAACAGATCTGTCAACAAGAAGGAGAGTGACTACAGCGGGAGAGCTGGTATCAACAGGCTGCCAGCAAGGCAAGGAGGTGAAGGAACAGTCAAAGTTCCTGATACTGGCAGGCCCCCCCTGGAAGAGAGTAAGCGGGATGCAGGAGTCTTGACAGATGACGATGAGCCAGAACTCTTCACATACGATGATGAGCCAGGTGTCTTCACAGACGAGGATGAGCCAGATGTCATACAGTGGGAAGAGGAGATGGCGCAGAAGTGTAAGACCAAGAAAGCCATCCAGTGGCAGCCCTACTATCTTGGTTATAAGGTGAAGTTCCAGATGTCACGTCTCAGAAAGCTACTGACACCCGACATAGTGCTGGATGACCACTTTCTAGGAGACGTCTGTCTCGACACTAAAAAGCTGGCACGGTTCGCCAGGCTCTCCAAAATGAACCCTTCCATGACGCATGAGCAGATTCTGCAGGTGATGGCACTTTAATCTCCAGGTATACTATGGCAAAATCAGAGTGGCGGAAGCAACCAGAACTATACCCCTCCCTGACTGCTGACAATGGCGGTACCATTCATGGCTGGCGACTCCAGCAGATAGATGCCATCAGGCGGAATCTCGTCCATGAGGCAGAAAAGTATAGCAGAATGCGCAGGCGATATAAGACAGCCGACAACGTCCTCGCGCATACAACCACTGCTGTGGGTGTGATTGGAGCCAGTGATGGTGTGGCAGCTGTGGCCACTCTCCCTACAGGGCTGGGGGCCATCGTCGCATCCCACTGGGTGGCATGACACTAGCTACCACTGTCTTGGCCACTGGCTTGGTGGTGGGGCAGCGGCAGATCACAAGGAGGCTGGAGAAGCATGCTAAGTATGTGACCTGGCACAGAGTATGCTACGGACTATCGACGAGTCTGTCAGGAAAGCTCTCGAGGATGGACAAGTCACCGATAAAGAGTACCACCGTATATTGAAGCGCCAAGCCATGTACCACATGGAGAAACCTAAAGTGTGACAGCAATACCTCAAAGGCTCCAGCCGGCGGGTTGATATGGAGGAGCTAAAAAACGAGATGTTACGGCGAGGTCACCTCGCTGGTCTCTGGAGTCGAGACGACTACAAATAGTGTGCTGCCTGTACAGCAGCTTTAAGAACACCAGTATAGATGTCCTTCCCACCGAACCTCATGACAGTCATCCGGAGCCAACCGCCCCTCCTGGGTACACCCCTTGACTGGCCTGAGAGGTCTGTTGTCTGATATACCAGAGCTAACACCGTTCTCCATCACAGTTGATGGACGGTCCCGACCCAGCTTCGCCGTCAACCCACGACCACTGACCAACCGCACCATCACCATCAAGGATGCGAAGAAAGCTCATACTTGGATGGCTCCTCCAAGCCTCTCATACTGAAATCAACAGCTGAACTTTGCCGTGTGGTGTGCCAGCGCAGGATGTGGAGTAAGTTCCGACCTGCTTCACTCCTATTCTGGTACTCCTGAAGCTGTGCTCATCGCCAGCTGTCTCAGACTCCACGTGTACTTCACGGTGCGACGAATAGTCCATGAGCTGGGTGCAAGCCTCCCTGATACAAACGACTTCGACCCACAGCTCAGCAGTCATAGCGTCTCAGCGGCCAGTAGAGTACGGAGAGAGTACAGTGCTCACCCAGACTATCGGTGGCATGGTGGTGACAGCAGCGGTCTAGTGGTTATGTACGGTGACCCGAGATGTGACTATTCAGGATTCCCTTATCAAACACCCAACGAGTAGGCCGTTGGAAGACAGCAACATTCTCGTTTGATCCAGACTCCGAAATATGCACATCACTGACTTGCTGCAGGACTATCCAGATGTATGGAAGTACTTTGTCCCACACACCACCTCAGGCCTCGCACCAGCAGGGATCGATTGGATCAACCAGTCCCTGGAGGCATTGTGCTACTGCCACCTTACAGCACAGACCAAGCTGCGTCATTCCATAGATGGTGTCAGCGGACCAGATGTCCAGGCCATGTCCATCAATCTCGTTGAGTATATGATCCTCGTGGCAGACCCCAGTAGTCTTATTGCTAAGTTCCAGCAGGGGGTGCAGAAGCCCCGTCGCAAACTTGACTTTGCTATTTCACCGCACCTACGGTTGATTCCGAGCAACATGATCGTGAACATCAAGGATCTCCAAGTCAAGGGCTATAACAATTGATAGCCGAGGGGAGTTCCCCCGGTGTCCACTTCGGCTTCAACACTGATATCAACGCACCTACGCATAGGATGGGCATGGCAGCACATACAGTCATTCCGACCCTGACACTGCAGCCAGGCGACACGACGCATTCCATGGCAGCTCCACATAATGGCGTTCCGACCCTGACACTGCAGCCAGTCGACATGACACCACTTCCCGTGGCAGCTCTATGAGTGGTGTCAGGCCTAGCTATTGTGATGCTCGGGATCAGCCTACTCCGCTGCTAGAAAATCAGCTATAAGACTATCCTGACTCTCTACAGTAGCAGTAGGGAGCACGGGGAGACACTGAACCAGCTTAGCATGCTCTACCGCCCCTATACACGCTGCCAACATGCACATCCAAGGGTTGGATGGTTCCGCAGTGCATCCTTTTTCCAGCTTGTAGTATCGCAGAGCCTTGTTCAGCTCTGAGCCAGATGAGGCCATGGCGGTCTGCAACTGCTGGAATACATCTGACAGATACTCCTGATCCTTGTAGAAACCTTTAGCTCGCAGGAGCTGCTCGACGATATTCCCGCCCATGATAAGGTATTCGAGGAAGCAGATCTGTCCTTTACCAAATCCTAGATAGAGCTTTACAGCTGGCAGCTCCTCTGTCAGCTCAGCACCGGAGAGCTGAGCGAGCTCATCTGGTGTCTTCTTCTTGTAGTCCTTCAACTCCCTCCAGAAAACATCATAGTACTTCTCGCATAGCGTGAGTCCGGGCATGTTTAAGAGGTCTCAATAGAGAGATGAATATTCCTGAGTACCAACCCGGACACCTGGCAGATGCAGACTGGGAAGAGCTTGTTAGCTCTCTCGACAGGGGAAGCAGATGTTTAACTGCGTTGTATACTCAGTCCTTAAACAATGACGGCAATGGTACAGATCGTGAAGCAACTGCCCGAGAGTCAGGTGAGTCTTCAGAAGATGGATAACCTGCTGTGAACCAAGACACAGATGTTACACAAAGCAAAAGCTCTGGTAGTCCATGTCTCCAGTAACGAGCCGGCGAATGTGGCCGTGGTGAAGATGACAGGTGGAAATGAGGTTCTTCCTGCCGCCACTGTGGTTGTCCTTGCTACAGTGGTGAGTGGGGTGGCCGAGCACTGTCTCGGAATAACTCACCCCATCCCATAGATCGCCATCAGTGGTGCCTCCTACACTGCTGCCGCCAAGATCATGGGCGAATGTGTTACACTAATAGAGGCCGCGGTTATAGGGCTAGCAATGAGTGCAATGGCTGTGATCATCGTCGCCTACGTTTAAAGCCTTTGAATAGCGAGAGATGGATCGCAAGACCACTGCAGCACATGAGGCATGGCGTGCTGGAGGCCGGTGTGTAGCCCATTGTCGAGCACGCGGACTGAGGATTGCCAATGCCCTTCCTAGACTTCGATGAGAAGGGAGACCCGCGGGAGATCCGAGGTACCATCCCAGTCCGAGATCGCATCTGGAACACTGATACGGTAGGACAATCGGCCATTAACAGGGCTGTATACAAGGGGATGAGCATCAAGGAGAGGGCGACGATGCAAGGTATGCTCAGAGTCGATGAGGCTGGAGCCATCAAGGTTATGGCTAAGTCCTTTGAACATGACCTGGTTAAGGATCTCCTGAAATCGCGGAGCTCATTTCAACAGGATGGAGAGAATCTCAAGGTAGGCACCATCGGCCTGAGTAATATCACTGTCGATGGCAAAAAAGGTGCTACCGCCAGCCTCCAGCTACCAGAGGTGAAGACGTCAGGGTTCTTTTGTTTGCCGTTTAAGACCACAGGGTAGTTATGGCCTCCCGTGCATATATCGTACAGATACTGGATGTACTAGACACTGTGGGTGCTGACACAGGCCCTCTACGCTATCTTCTCAGCTGCTGCTGGGATTTCATGCTTGGCGCCTCCATCGCATCTTTCGTATGCGCCGGAGGTGCAGGATTCCGTGCTCTGCAGGCGAAAGAGCTGGTGCAGGAATTACTGCCATTTAGTCTCCAAGATATAAACGAGGCTGCCGCCGACCAAGTGCTAACCATCCTCCGCACGCATGTCTGTACCATTCGACAGTAGGCTGGCTGATGCTAGCCAGGTGGTGCTGATCATTGCTCCATCAGGACACAGGAAAAACTTCATGCTGCAGGCTCTCCTGGCCGAACATCTACACTCTCAATAATCCTTCTGGTGTCTGACTCCACCACTGTCATGCTGACTGGCTGCTGTCCTGCTGCCTAAAGACAATCTGCTGGAGAACTTTACCTTTTAAAACCTCTATATACCCAGACGTTAAACATGCTGCAGTATGTGCTACATCCAGATGGGGCCAGTTAACCCGCAGCACCACACCGAACTGATCCTCGGAAGGACCGCCTGACGGTCATTCGACCCAGTATACACGATGAGAACCCATTGTCCGCTGCTGGTAAGTACATCGACTTTGCAATCTCTGCACAGATCCACGAGATCAAGAGCATGACACTCGAGTTCAAGCTTCAGAGCACAACAGAACAGATGGTAGATCTCCCGCAGGTTCTGAACAGGTGGGAGATCGTGCAGAGCAACAGCACTGTGGACACCACCTATGTGAACAATGAGTATCGAGTCCTAGGTCCGCTGGCTCGTGGACCAACCTGCTGTGCGAGGGGAAAGGGGTACTATGCTGTGGGGGTGCAATGAGGGGTTCACGGCATTCGAACTACAGGTAGGTGTCGAGATGCCCGTGGCAGTTCCACTCTTAACCCTCCTCGAGAACACACACGTGAATCCGGCTGCCATGCAGGATAGGCTGTTCCTCCGGGTGTACACTGAGAAGCTCGCAGATGTGACGATGAATGCGTCAAGACTTCATGTCTGGCATGACGAGAATGACCAGGAGCTGAAGAAAACGGGTTCCAAGCAGTGGATCGTGCATGTGGAGCGAGAACACCAGCAGGTCCAAGCCACAGCTAACCAATGGGTAGAGCTGACATTGCATCGTGGTGTATCGGATTGTGTCACTGTTGCGGTCCTGGTTCAGAAGGGAGGAGTCATCCAGCAGGTGGATAAGCTAGACGACTTTAAGCTTGTGGTTGCTGGGACCAATGTTCTTGGTGAGATATGCGAGCTGGCTGATTGCCAACTCTACAGTCAAAGAACTAAGTCATATGCGCTTCTGCGACTAACCAGTGGAAGCGACGACCTCGAGTCGATACTCGAGGGCCGTCATCACCTCGGGGGCAGGGACATCCCACCTAATCATGGCAACCGGCTCAGCTTCAACATCGGAAACCTCATAGCTGTGACTCGCTCATTAGGTGTGATGGTACTTTACTTTGGCTATGCTAAGGTATGCGTGTAAAACACATCAGGTATTCAGCTTGAGCGTGCGTAGAGCACGCCTCCTGCCGTCACAGCTGCAGCTGCCACCACTACTATAAGGCCTGCTGTCTTCTGACCTGTCGATGATTCAAAAGACCTCGCTAGAACTTACCTGAAATTTCGAAACTAGGTAAGACTCTAGGGCCAGTGTAATATGACCAGGTTAGATAAATGACAACAATGAGGTTACTATAATGTGCAACCGCAACTGTGATTCAACTTATGCAAGTACGACACATAGTCAGAGATTTCTCGAAATACAAAATCAAGATGCAATAGCACCTTCACATATCCCTAAAAAGAAAGCCAAGTGGTCAAATCTTTTAGTTTTCAGCATCCTTGTTTATTTAATTATGAACTGTGAAATTTATTATAAAGTCTCAAATTCCAAAAGATCTGCTTGTTGTAAGCAAACCTAGCTCTGTCATGAACTTATAACAAGTGGGATAACGCCTTTTAAGAGTTTGATATTTGTTCCATGAGATAAACAGAATTAACATTGTGATGGTATGAGAGTAATTTGCATGGAAGGTGCCATCGCTGACTTAGACGAAAATAGCATGTGAATTGCAGATCAACGTTGTTGCCTACGTCATTGCCATCACCGTTATAAGTTAGAACAATCCAGGATGTGGGGATAGATAATGAAAAGTGCAATAAAAAATATCTTCCTACTAAATTGGAAGATGGCTTGTCACACAGTAGGAACTCAGTGGAATTGTTCAATGCCTGCAAGAGAAGAGCTATCTGGAAGGATACAATCCAATACACTGTAAAGCAAATCGCTCCTGCGTGTATCATTTTCTTCGAAAGAACAGCTCTGCGATAAGTAGGTGATGGAGAGATTAATTTGAATATTGATATAAACGAATAAGTGCGATGTTAGTCTACCAACTACCGAGAGCTATTCTACCTGATACAGTTCACAATAACATACACAGAAACTGTGAACCTCCGATATTCTATCGGAACTTATGGCTAGTGTATTTCCCAAACAAGACAAGACTGTGCCCCCGAATTATTATAACCATGATTTTGAGAGTGCGTTACTTCTAAGAGTCTCATTATTTTGAGGCGTGCTTTCAGTTAAAAATATTTCTGCAATGGTTTCTTCAATTAAAAAAAATTGTCAGAACTAGCAGTAGCAGATGATATTGACATGCCGGCATATTATAGGCTGTTGTGTAATTCAGATGACTGCTGATAGGTTTGATGAGGGGAATACATCCTTCAAAAATTGCAAGCTTGCCACTCTTTCACTAGCAGTAATCGTAACACACGCAGACCAAATTTGAAGAAGTGCTAAAGATGGTGAATGAGATAATACTGTGACAAGAGCCAGAGAGAGAGAGAGAGAGAGAGAGAGAGAGAGAGAGAGAGAGAGAGAGAGAGAGAGAGAGAGAGAGAGAGAGCGAGAGAGAGAGAGAGAGAGGGCGAGAGAGAGAGAGAGAGCGAGAGAGAGAGAGAGAGAGCGGCAGTTAGAGGGTGAGGTGTGTATGTGTGTGTGTGCGTGTGTGTGTAGAGAGAGAGAGAGTGAGAGGGAGAGGGGCGGTGAGATAGAGGGGATGGATAGAGGATGCTGAGTGATACATCATGAAACCTTCACGTATATGGGGCCGTACTTCTTCGCATCAAATGTCATTCACTTTATCACCATTATATCATCATGGTGATTTTCTGGATCACTAAGAGTCAGCCCGTGATCCAGGGAAGCACCAAGATGATATAATAGTAAACATAATCAGTTGAAGATTGACACTGCCATTAACCAAGGCACGCAATGCTATGGAAACTGTTAGAATGCAGCTGAATGACTTTGAAAGCACATGGCCCATAGTTTCCTATGGCACTATCCGAAAGATTGGCGAGCAATGTACCAACCAGGACAGTGGCAAAAATATACGCGTGCAGGATAGACAACAACCATACAAGACATCAAACCCATTTACTTCATTTACTCTATCGTGTTAGGGTTTTAGGCTAGTTCCTGAGTAGACATCAAGGATGTTCACTCAAGCGAATTGACACGCATTCTCACTTGATGTTCACATAGGATGAATAACTGCAGGCTTCAAAAGTGAAGTTTGTCTTTAAGAAAAGTGCAGCCCTGGTCTGGAAAACGTGACGATTCAGCGGCCTATGATTGGGACAGTGAAATAGCAATTTCAGGGCTATGGCTACAACACCACGACAAGGATGGTAGCAAGAGATGGCATACACATGCATTGCTAGACATGTCTGTAACTCTTGATTTGTAACTCTGTAAATGTCGCTTCTCTTTCATTAAAGTGCATGCCATATTTATACCGTTTGAATAAATGAAATGTTTTGTGATTGTCAAAAACGCTATTAGTTTTATCTAGGCACTCATTAAATGACATTCACGTTTTAGAACTTGAATCACTTTAATTTATGACTTATGAATGTCGCATGGCAACCAACATATCTGTGTGTGATTCGTGTAATGTTGTGGTTTTGTTCTGCTGGCAGCGTTCCTTTACCAAACTTGTAATGTGTGAATGTTATCTCCAGTCCCTGCACTATATATGTGTGTGAGTAGTATTTCATGGTAACATGGTTCATCATATCACTTTCTTCATCTGAATACAGCTGTTTTTGTCTGGATAAAGGTTTTTTTGACACGAATATTAGCTTCATAATACCATATGTTGTCTATTTCAGTGTGACGAAGAATGACATAGAAGCGTGACTCCACCACGTTATTCACCCTAGTAAAATTATTTTGCCTTGCTATGATGCATCATTTACCAACACCACCACGTGTGTTATGTAGGACTTCCATCTTTAATTTCTGTTTTTATTATGATATGACCTTGAATAATCTCTAAGGGTGAGGTTTAAGACTTTATTTGGCGCCCGATTGATGCGGCATCTCCTGATTTATTTTCTTTGTGTCAAAATGTGTAGAATAACAGTACATCCCTTTTCACAAACATGGTAGCAAAGTCTGTTGTTGAGGGAAACATGCCATTGAAGCCTGGTTTTTTTATCGATCAGTAAAGCATGACTTTGGCTGTAAAGGTAATGTCAGTGTCAAGATTTCATACGGGACAATTTTGAAGATAAACAGATTTTAAATCAAAACTATTTTACGTAGCTAGTAGTAAAACTGTTGTATCTATGTAAGCTTTATATAATGATTTTGAAAATAGTGGACATCTGATGAACAATTGCCACTTTATTCATCATTTATCATGACTAATATGCCATATGGATGGATGGGGGTGTCATAGATCATCTAATGGCTGATTAGGATGATTAATCTGAATATTGCTGCAACTTTTCCCCATTGACATCGGGTGGGCGGGGGTATGTGAAGGAGTCACACCAAAAAAAATGTTCAATGGTAACAGGGTGTCACCTACTATAGACAAGCAAATCCACGTTCAGCCCAATACCTGGACTTATCTGCCGGCCTAGTACTGTCAACATTAATGTATGTGGGGCCGGACATGTATATTTGATTGAACTATGTTTTTGCGTCGTTCACGAAGAGGTTTGTGACATTGAACTGTGCTGCAGCTACTGGAAGTGGTCCATCAAGGATACAGCTTCCTTGTCGATAAAGCCAACATCAGCTGCATACTGCATCTTCAGGGGCGTTACTAGTATTGAGATTGAAGGGTTTGGTCGTGCAGAGTGTTCTAGAACATATGATCCAGCTGTGGTGTGGTTGCAAAAGCACTGGCGATAAACCATCATCATGTGGTGATCCTATTGATGCTTAAAACTGTGCAGAATGCGTTAATTTGTTGCGAACATTTAGATGTGCGTGCGTGCGTGTGTGCGTGCGTGTGTGTGTCAATAAATCTCTCAGCACATGCAGTTCATCATCATTGCAGGCAGCTTGATAGAGAAATTGAAGTTCCTTTGGTCTCTTGATTATATCAAATTCATGTGGTATGTCCATTTCCTTCTTGGAGAAGTTCCAAATGATATCAACATGCGATTTGCCAGGTCTATATCACCGTAGCTACGCCCTCTCTTAAAACCACTCTGCCAGTTTCCATTAAATTTGTCAATTTACCAGATAATGTTACACTTGATAGAATGTTTGGAATGTTGGTCAAAGGTACTAGTGGTCTCAGGTTGGATAGAGCTCGGGTAATTTCTGAGGCTTTGGAAGTGCGATGCGTGTATCTTCTTATACCGCATCGATATGGGAGGTGTGGTTAAAATACAGAATTGACAGTGTGTGACTTGTGCCGAGTTGGTATTAATTACCTTATATGTAAGGAGTGTGTTGTTACTGCTGTCAGGCCCGTATACACGACCATTCGTTCGAGATGTTAAAGCTTTTCTAAATTCTTCTTCTGTTATTTTCTTTTGCAGGTTCCGTAGCTGGTATTTAAACGCGAGGAGAGGTTCATCTTCTGCGTCAGTGAACTAATCATTGAACTATTCATTGATTAGTTCAGCCTTTCGCTGGTCATAACCGAGGGACTCGTATATCTAATTCAAATTCACAACTAAAATTATACTATGTCATACGGAGAGAAATCAACATATGTTAAGATTTATTTTGTTTCATTTCATTGAGGTACATAATTTAAACCTCTAAAAGTACCCAATTAAGTTCTTTTAGTGTCGTTGGGCCCCTTTAATTGTATAAAATGGCGGTGTACATCAACCAATATTACTGCGATTTTAAAAAGTAAATGATTGTCATATTAATATATGGGTACACCTACATATGAATAATAAGTAATCTCTATCTCATAATTTATCATCGAAATGAGATGATTAATATTCCTTTAAGCATTTCACGAGGAATCCGGCAAAAACCGGCCTCTGATGTAGCGTTGAGGAATCGCCATTCGCAGGCGAAGAAGATACTGTTTTTGAAAATGTACTACTGGAATAACTGGCTCGGTAACCGAGCCAGTCATTTAAGTGGTAACTTTTCAAACATTGTCTTCTCTTGTCCTGCCAATGGGTATTTAATAAGCATATATTTTCATATCCTTGACATAATTAGCCATTAAAGGATTGACGGTCTCAGCAGTATGGTAAATTTCAAAGCACATACGATTTAATTTACAATCAAAGTTACTAAGATTACGTTAAGATAAGGTATGTGTGTGAGTTCCTCACGTAGAGAAGCCCCGCGCGGGTTTGCATGCGCGCGCATGTGGGTATGCGATTGCCTGATTTATTGCGCTTCAAGTGCGTTGTGGAGATGTCTACAATGTCATAAGATGGCCTTACTAGATGCATTCTAATTTGTTAATATGTCCGCGTGCGTGTGTGCGTGCATGTGTGGGCAAGTATTCTTACTCTTTCAGACAGTCCCCTAATTCCTCATCCCATAAGAAATTACCATTTTCGATAACAATTGCCGAATCTGTGGAAAAGAAGAAAAACTGTTCTTAAAATTAAATCATTATTTTGTTGGAGACTATGAAGATACAGTTTCTCTCAACATCATAATTAAAATGGCGTAGCTCCGTTCATTAAAAGTCGTCAAGAATTGTGTGTCTTTAATAAATTTACAATTCATTGTATCTGTTTGGATATTTTGAGACTAATTTGGCTGTGAGCTCTTGCTTCAATATATTCACCAGCTTACCTGTATAATTAGCTTGGTACTGGAATTCTGAGAATCCAGTTTTAAAAGATTAAATAACGTGTCCATCACGCGTACAAAGTGGGAGGAGCTTAGCTAGAAATAGGCGGGGCATACTTAAAATGGAGCCCTTTATTTGAATGGAGATAGAGTTAATTCACGTTTAAGTCGAAGAAACTTGTTCTGATCTGACATTTTCTGAGCAACAATTACTTATTTTATCTCTCTTAATCTAAACAATGTTCTTTAGAAATAATGCTATTTTATTCAGCAATAGGCATCTAACAATACATACAATTTACAATCTAACCAGAGCACTACAGAATACAGCTTTATACATATTTGCAAAGAGGAGTATATAGGCTACATACCTTCGCTAGGATTGTGATGGACATTATTTAGGTCACGGTCGTCAAGACATAGGAATCGAGTAATTCGTTTTACCGACACCCAGGCCTAGAAACAAAATTCAACTTATATTAATGTAAAAATCTCTCATAATGAGAACACACGGTAAAATAGATATATTCGTCTTACAGGCCCACATCCATATCAGAAGCCTTGAAAATAAAATTGTTAAAATTGCATACTTTTAGAGGCTTAAATTGTGTACAACAATGTACTAAATGAAGCGAAATAAATCGTAGTTTTTGGTGATTTCATTCTATGTAAATTAATATATTGTAGTCCTATAGCTGAATTCTGAATACGTAACCTTAATTCAACTTTACAACTAAAATTATGTTACTCGGGTTTCAAGTTTCAACTCGATTTTAACACGCGGAAAATGTAGGAGCGCCTATCTAGAAAGTTCTCACCACGGCCCCCCCCCCCTCCCCCCACAACCCTCCATATAAGCAACATACCTGTGCTATGAAGGTAATGAGCATCGGTACCATGATGACCGAAAACCTCAAAGTTTTGAATAGGTTAATGGAAGTAAACGCAATATCCGCCGCGAGGAAATGACTCTTGGTTGTAAAGATGTACACAGCAAATGTTACTAATGTTACCTGAAAGTATATAATATTATCATGGATATAGTATGCGATTGCAAGCGGAGTGTCTCTTAGGCGTGCACGTTCCAGATAGAGAGATTTTTTCTGTCATTCAATTATCTAACGTCATAATCAAAGGCATCGTTTAGCAGAAGCAACAGCAGCGGCATAATCAAAATAGCTCAATTAGCAACAGCAGCAGCAGCAGCGGCGGCGGTGACGGTAGTAGTAGTAGTGGTGGTGGTGGTGGTGGTGGTGGTGGTGCTGGTGGTGGTGGTGGTGGTGGTGGTAGTGGTTGTAGTAGTAGTAGTAGTAGTAGTAGTGGTAGTAGTAGTAGCAGCAGCAGCAGCAGCAGCAGCAGCAGCAGCAGCAGCAGCAGCAGCAGCAGCAGCAGTAGTAGTAGTAGTAGTAGTAGTAGTAGTAGTAGTAGTAGTAGTAGTAGTAGCAGTAGTAATTGGCATACGCACCACATATGGTGACATTATCATTGAGAACATTGCGAAGGCTCTGGAGAGGTACACTCGTCTGATATTGGTAATGTCGTCTTTTCTTATTTTCTCGACTTTTTCTTGAAATGGCAACTCCCAGGCATATAGTTTGAGAACCTGATGAGCGATAACAGAGACATCTATTTCTATATATGCCTCGCTCATTTCTAGATAAAGTCCATCCACGCAAAGGGTTTAAGAAAACATTCCGCGAAATGCCCATTGTTCCATTGATGATGGAAACTGAATACACTTCGATTCGGCACGTGATAATTCATAAATCCAGTTATCTGTCAATCATATGACGTCATAATCAAATATGTAACGTGTAGGACAACGTCATAATTTATTCCGCCATGAATGACAGAGCTAAGTTCGTCATGAACGCTTAATTGTTGACGGACTAAGCGTTGCTGTACGAAGTGTATGTCTTTACAATTGGATAAACATGCTGGTGAATATTTTGAATTTAATTTGACCGGGCTACGCTGTTGCTACCATAAGCACCCAGTCAAATTAGGTTCAAAATATTCAACTGTATAGTACCTGTATAGTTTTCGGGAAATTGATAGTCGTCGAGTCTAGGGCTCGATCGATTCAAACATGGGCGAACTGTGGGTGGAGCTTAGCTAAAGATGGGCGGAACATAGCTAAAACTAGGATTCTTCCATTGCAAATGAGCAGACTAATAACTAGTTTGTTAAATATATAGAGTCTTGTGCCAAGAAAATCAACATGGGATGAACAGGTAAGCTAACAGAGATACTTTCAAAAGAGGTATGGTGACCTTTTAGCGCCATTGGACCAATGCGTTGTGACGTCTTATTCTTTAAGACTATTGACACATGGCATGTTAGCTTAATTATATACAATCAAATAATTATAACGTCGAATATTTTGAAAATAATTTGACTGTAAACTGCTAGTTTTTGTGAACATATGACCCATTGGCTATCACTGCAGTGGATACATTTGTAAGCTACTGCTCGTGCTTGTCCTCGCATTTGTCACGACAATACGCGTGTTACTTTCCAATCAAAGAGCAACATGTATCTTCATGGCCATTCATAGCATTAAGTGTGCGCATTGCTCATTTAATTGTGGCTAAAATTCGAGAATATTTACGACTTTGCAAGTGAAATTCAAAAAGTCTTTCTTGAAGTGACATGTTTTAAATATCTAACATATAGCCCCAAAATAATGCATTACATCACCTAAAATAATCCAGCATACGTTTAACCATAAAAGAATGTATATCTCTGGAGCAAGGTTGTGTGCTAACAAGTAGATCCCATTCTAATTCCGCATCATTGCCTTTATGCCGTTGAGAATCTCGTTCATTAGTTTTATCCGTTGGTCTTTTTAGCCCCATCACCCGGATTTGGAATTGTCGCATGTACTTCGCTACCAATACATTTACTGGGATTAACATGATTAGTGTTGCTAATCCGGCAAACACAGATGGTCCAATCACATTATATAGCAGATACAATGACAGCGAGATATGCAGAGGTGCAGACCAGATCACCAAAACATATGTGGAAACTGTCTGGAAGCGCTGCGAGTACACGGCCACCAAATTCACAATCTCCCCAACTGTGCTTACATTCCTGAATGCGTTGCTTAATGTGAGTGCCTTTTAATATAAAAGAAAATTATAAGTAAACCAGGAATGTGTTTGTAATTGGACCATGAAGGCTTATCAATATACTTATCAGTGACGAGGACCTTTAATCCCAAAATCATTGCGCCATCCCAGCCCATTACAAAGAAGCATGTGTCCATGTATGGGTGCGGTATGCTTAACCGACCATGAAATATAAACCTCTACGTTGAACTAAGCTCGAAATGATATTGTTGAAAAATGCGATGTTGTGGCATTATCATAGTAGCCTTGACCCTTTGATGTGCACAACTTTGGTCGCGGTATGCGTAACCGCTAAACTACTAAGTTGGTCTAACTGCAAAATGTTAATATAGAAAAATTACTACGATTTACCAATACGACAGTGAGCATAACCTTTAACATTTTGACTCCAATGTGGGATGTGTAATGCTATCTCACTTACGAACACAAAATGTTAATGTTAAAAAATAAAGTGTTTACAATTGCCCCATTTACCTTGACATTTGACTATTTGATCGACCCCCTCCCCCTGCGATTGCGTGATTCCCTCTTATCATAAGGAAGTAGGTGTCCAAGTTTGGGTCCAGTATGAGTAAGCAAACATGAGATATCAACTGCTAACCTGAGCTAAATGCACAATTTTAATGTTGTTAAAACAACGCTTTGCGAAAGTTACCAGACGTTAACCCTTGACCTGGTGACAAGAAAAGAGACGTATCACGCCTTCTCATTATAAGGAAGCATATTCCCAAAGTTGGGACCTGTATTATTAACAAAGAATCATATATGAATAGCTAAACCCAGTTTTTACCATTGCTACAATGGCCTTGCACGTTTGACCTTTTGACGACACTGTCATTGTGTCACGCCATCTCATTACAAGGAAGCCTGTGTCCAGGTTTGTGTTCACTATGATTAAGTGAAGATGCGACATGAACTGCTCAGTTGAGCTAAAC